>JAZKJV010010963.1:0-289644 GCA_037367405.1 Ottelia alismoides | reverse complement strand
TTTCAATTTATCAAAAATGCTCAGAAAAATCCAGAGAATATTTTTGGGTTTTAAAAGTTTTGAAATATTTTTGAGAATTTTTGTGGAATTTTCAGATATATTTGTATCTTTCTAAAAATCAAACAGTGAGAAAATATAAAAATGTGCACAACCTGGAGTAATCTGCAACTTAAAAATATTTTAAGTATCCAAAACTCTTATAATTATTTTAAAACAAACTAGAAGCAAATATCTACAAATAGGAATTGAAATCATAATTTTTTATTTTTTGTAGAATTTTTTATGATTTTTATAAGATTTTTGATGTTTTCAATTTTTTGATTTTTATCAATATTAATACGTGAAAATTGGTCAGAAATTAAAAGCTAATGAAATAAAACTATTCTAATTTTTTGGAATTTTCAGAGTTATTTTCGAATTTTTATGAATTTTGAAATTTCAAACATGAAAAAATGACATGTTTTTTATTTTATAATAATAATAAATGAAATCAAAATGCACTGAAAAATTTATGCAAGGAAGAATAGCACATCAGGAACATAGCACAATTTTCTCAGATTATTTGGACTAATAAAAACATTTATTTCTATGAAAAGCACAAGCAAATTCAATATCTAGAACTCAGGGACTAGTTTGCAATAGTTCAATGTTTTTACATCAAATAAATAATAAAAATAAACAAAGAGAAAAAGAATGTAATTTACCCAATATACCATGTGCATGTCATGTGCTTGAGGTTCTGACAGGAACTTTTTGGCAATTTATGAAACGTTCAGAGGCTTTAAGGCAAATCTCAAACCTTCAGGGGGTTGCCAATGCAATATTTCCAAATTTTTTATTAATGAATCAAACCCCCCTAGGGTTTATCTTCTTCATTCAAGAGAAAGGGGCACCCGCCGCCTCTTAGGGCAACCAAGAGGCAGCCGCCAAGAGCAGGCCGAGGGAGATCGGAGCCGCAGGCGTCACTGTGAGGGCAGGTGGTGCGCGTCGGCGGCGCGACTGCATTGGGGGCGCGCTGGCGCGTGGATGAACGGCGCGGGAGGATGGAGTGCAGTCGAGGAAGATCGTGACCAGCGGGGGCGCAGGCGGTTGGAGGAGGCGCGGGGCAGCGCCCACGCAGCTGGGCGTCGGCGACGGGAGGGCGCTGTTGCGCCGCAGGATGGCGGCGATCTCGGCGGAGGGGCGGAGCGTGGCTGCGGCCAGGTAGGAGGATCACGGAGGAGGCGCGGGAGCGTGCTGTGGAGGTGGTGCTTGCCCTCGCGAAGGAGGCGGCTGGCGAGGATTGCGGCCGGGTTGCGATGGAAGGCGCGGCGCTAGTCGTGCTGGGGCTGCGCGGCCGAGGGACGGCCGAAGGCTGACTGCAGGATGTCGCGCACGGGCGAATTTTTTTTTGATTTTTTTTATTTTTACCTGCAGAAAAAAAGTTAGGAAAAAATTATATTTCTTTTGTTTTTAAGGAATGTAAACAGAGGAGAAAGGATAATTTTTTTATAATTTTTTTTAAATTTTTTTGTAATGTAAACAGTGCATAATAAAAATAAGAACTTTTTTATTTTTTTAAAATCTGAAATAATAAATAAAACAGAAAATGAGATTTTCTGTTTTCTTTTTAATGTTCCTGCAAAACAAACGTTAGAGGAAAAGAGACAATTATTTATTTATTTATTTATTTACAAATCGGAATATGAACGAGGATCCGGCGGAAATGAGAGGATCGAATCCGATTCTCCGACCACCGTGTGTGGTCGGAGTTGATAGATCGTAGGAGGTAGAATTTGAAGGCGGAGAGATCGAGAAGATGAGATGAAAATCGAGTCGGTGGCGAATCAAAAACGTGACGGATTTTTCTAATGATATAGAAAAACAAAATGACGATGAATAAAAAAAATGCGACGAAGTAAACAACTATTAACCTAGATAAAAGTACGAAGAAAAATATGGATCTCACCTTAGGAGCGGAAAAGGACTGTGATCACCTCGACAAGGCCGACTCGTTGTCACCGGACGGCTCGGAGGCTAGGCATAATTCTCGACGAAATTTTCTCTCGGAGATCGGGCCTCTCTCTAAAGATTTATCAAGTTGAAATGAGGGAGAATGAGAGAAGATAGAGATGAATTTTGAATTTTTGATTTTTTGATTTTTTTGGTGGAAGAGATAAGAGATGAAAAGAGACAAAATGAAAGAGATAAAAAATATTTACAAAATTATCTAGTTTTTTTGAATTTTCGTCACTTTATTGATTTGAATTAAAAAATATTATTTTTTTATTTTTTTATGAAGGTTAATTAAAAATAGCAACTATATACATATACTATATACATATGTGACATTATATACAAGGGTAAATGATGAAATTAGCCTTTTTGTTTTTAAAGAGTTTTTTATTTTTATTTTTATTTTTATTTTAAAAATTAGTAAAGATATTTACAAATATATACAAATACAATATTTACAAAATACATGGGAAAATTGCACAAACCACCCCAGAAAATTGACGTTTCAACCGTAACTCTAAAAATTATGAAAATATAGCCATTTTGAAGATAATTTAATTTAGAATCCAATGGAAGTGATATTGGTTCAATTTGAGTTCATATGGAGCCGAAATTGGTCATTCAATTAGTGCTTAGTGGCTTTTTCCAAGTGTGGCTACTTTTATTCTATACATGATTTAATTATGCAATTATTTTTATTAATTAGAATACATTTTTATTTACAACTTTGATGTTGAACGTTATTTGGTTTGAGGTCAATTAAAACAAAAATAAATTAATGTTAGTTATATACAAATATACACAAAATAAGTGAGAAATATTTACAACAACACATAAATTTTTTTTTGAATTTTTTGCATAAGGACCCTATCTCCCCCTACTTTATTCCTGGTCAATCAGGTCAAGTCTTGATCTTCTCTCAGGGTTCGGGTCATCCTGTATCTATTACATATATACAATCTTCCATTTTTTATTTTCTTTTCTTTATTTTTCCTTTCTTTCTTTATTTATTTATTTTAGGTTAAAATTAGTAAGAAGTGTACAATATTTACACAAAGATGCAAGTTAGTAAGAATATGGAGTTAGTGTTTTATGCATGTGTTTTATAAGGGATTTTAAGCTAAAATAAATGAATAAAGATGACAAATCACAGATTCCCTTTTTGTAATTTTGCAAACTCGCGAGGACCTCCCTGTAAATTACCCAAGCACGCACATGAGGCACATGCCTGGGGACCAAATTCTAAATATCAAAAGTTCTAGGGTCATCTCTGTAATTTACCCAGGCCATCACAAGCACCACACGTGAGGGGCCTAGGCTCGGGAGGCTCGTAGGCTCGGGCTATCGTGGCACGAGATGGTGGCTCGGGTCTTGGTTCGATGGACCCGAGGCTGTTGGTTCAGATTGAGGCTCACGTCGCCACGTGTCATCATCATGGTCTTTCGATCCAGATGATCGGACGGCATCTGCTCTTCGTCCTCCATCACAGGTCTACCAGAGAAGGCGGGGCTCCGACGGGCTTGATGGAGCTCCTCCACATGCCACAAGCACACCTGAAGGTCGGAGAAGATGGCTGAGCTCCTGGCAAGAAACCTGGAGGTGTTGCGAAGCTCCAGAGCTGGTCAGAAGTGTAGGTCGGTGAAGCTGCGTCGGAGGAGAAAAGCTTGAAGGAGCTCTGATGCAAACTCCGGTCATTGAGCATCCTGCATACGTTAGACAATAGTCGAAGCATAGAGCGATTGTGTGCGACTGATTGGTGAGTGAGTGAAGGCCGTGGAGGTGATGGAAGGCGGTGGTCGTGAGCTTCTTCTCCGCCAAAGTGAAGAAGAAGGGGGTCGGAGCGGGGGAGGTTCTGGAGAAGAGGAGGATGGTTGGCGTGGATGAGGGTGACGTAGCGGAGCTTAGAGGATGGTTGAGGATTGGTAAAAGTGGTGGAGTATGGTGAGATAATTAAAAGAAAACCAAGAAAAACCAGGGGGGAGAAGTACCTAGAGATCGGATAAGAGCATGATGGTTGCAGCAGCTTGTGCTGGGCTTTGATGAAGCCCGGGGTCGTTGCCCGGCGAGGCCAGCCAAGTCCTCGGAGCTCAATGGCGCTTGGAGCAGCCATGACATGGTCGGAGACCATGGGTCAACACCTAGACATAGAGGTCTTCGTCGCCTCGCCAATTTCGCCCTCTGTTGTCACCGAAGGGGCGAAGGAGGCTGGGCCTCAGCCCGTGGATTGGTGGACGGATTGCTCGGAGCAGAGGGGGTGGTTTTATAGGAGGGGGCAACCGGGAGTTATGAGGTGGCGAGGCGTTTTCAAAATAGGAGTAAAGGCGTGGGAGAGTAATGGAGGAGAGATGTGGGAGTTACGCGAGGGTGGCTGGTATTAGGGCTACACAGGGCGACCGTTAGGTGGTGGAGAAGGTGATCAGAGGAGTGGCCAGAAATGGAAGGGTGTGTGGCTAGCGCGAGGTGAAACGGCTGGAAAGGGGGGGTTACGGAGGTTGACGGAGGGGTTTGGACCGTTGGATCATGCGATCCAGCGGTCAGGACGAGGGCGCTTGAGGATGGATGGGATCAGTCATAGATCTGATCCAACGGATGAGATCGAGGCACTGATGGATGGATAGGATGCAATCTTGAGGGGATCCAACGACCTGGGGAGAAGGGGTGACGTGGCATGATGAGAGGCGTATGATGAAGAGTCGATCGGAGGGCTGTGATTTAGGCGGAAGCGGATGGTTGAGATCTGATCAGGGAAAGGATCATACGGTGGGAGATGGATCAGTGATGGACGGTTGAGATGAGGGCGGGAAAGAGCAGATCCGATGGCCCAGGAGGGCGCCGGGTGGTAGAAGGAGAAGCAGCCAAGTGGGCGGCCCAGAGGGTGCCACATGTCTGCACCAAAAAATTTAAAAATGTAAATATAAAGAAAAATACAAAAGAAATATTTAGAGGCAAAATTAGGAAAAAGTCAAAACATGAAAGTTGTTCAACTCAATGAGATCTACAAGTTTTATGTTGGACAAAAAGCCAAAAGAAGTCATTTATACAAATAGTATTTTTGGAAGTATTTTTAATGGGGTAAAAACACCTTTTGAGTTTTGAATTGTTTTTGTATTTTTTAAAGATTAGTGAATTATAACATTTATGGATTTTTGATGAGAAAATAATTGTAAAGTAGTTATTATATATAATTAATTAAGGATTAATTATACACAATATAATATAATATAAAGAGGAGGAATTATCGATAAATTTTATTGGTTTGGTTAAGCAAGGGGTTTAATTAGGGGCTTTTAGCATGATGAATTCGAGATTCATCAATGAGCATATAAACATTTTCTGTAAAAGAGATTTTGCGAGGACATAGAGAGGACAAACCTCGTGATTACGAGGATTTTAAGAGGTATTCGAGAGCATCTTTGAGATGAAATGTCCCTTTAAAATAATTAGCAAGGACTTTGTGAAGACATGTCATCGCAAGTTAAATAAAGCAACAAGAGTTCCAACGAGGAATGGATTTTATTGTGGCTACCCAGAAAGCAGCCCCATTTTACCCTTTTAATTATATATTGAATCACTATTTGACTTATTAAATCATTATTTGATATCATCAGTATTTAAAATTAGGATGGACCTCCTTAAGATAATCATACAAATAATATATTAAGAATTATAAACAAAAAATACAACTGTTACCTTTCATCTTCGCATGTTCAATTACATTCTCTGAGTAAAATCTCTCGTCCTTGAAAATAACATTGTTTCTAGCCAACCAGATGGTCCATCTATGCATGCATACTTTGACCCTGAGCCTGCCCAAGGAACTAAGGATTTTATGCTAATCTACCGGCATTCAGATTCCTTACAAGTTATTGGCTATTCGGATTCGGATTATGCAGGAAGTAAGGAGGATAGAAAATCAACCTATGGATATATTTTTATGCTTGTTGGAGGTGTTATTTCATGGAGAAGTGTGAAACAATCACTTGTCACGTCAAGTACCATGGAAGTCGAATTCGTAGCATGTCACGAGGCTACTACACAAGCACTTTGGCTAAAGAATTTTGTTGCGGGTCTTAAGATAGTGGATTTGTAATACGCATTTTGAGTAATTGTGAGTTTTGTAGAATATGACTACACTATGTTTTTGAATGTTACAAAGTGTTATTTAAAAAAAATATTAAATTGGTAGTATTCACACTATACGTTTGACCCAGTCAATAGATTCGCCTTGATGCAACGATTTCAATGAAATTTGTTTTGTGTAAATCAGAGACCATCTTGAATAATTATGACTTTAAAAGGATCTCTGGATTTGGTAGATCATCCAACATAGTACCACATCTAGAAATCTGGAAGTATGGTAGTAGCTTATAAGTAGTAGAATCCACTACTAGTATAAGGCCAAAATGTTATAGATTTATACTCATTAGAACATAATCACATCATTAAGACTAATTAAGTGTGATTAGTACTAATTACCGGTCATTAGTCATAATTAAGTGTCATTAGCAAAAGTAGGACACATGGAGGGTAAATCATGGGACACGTGTCATTATACATTCAGGACAAGTGTCAATACACAAGAGTACCATGTGTCATCATTATAAGACTAACATGTGTCCTAGTGTAGCCTCTTACTTGGGCAACAAGTTCTCTCATGCATGAGCCATGTGCCATGATGCATGAATGGCAAGTGTTTCCATGTGTCTTCATGCATGTTAGAGAAGTAACACGTGTCTTAAAACCTCCCTTAGATGTTGACACATGTCACACATGTAAAGGGGATGGAGGCCTATATATACCCATGAGCCCCCATTCTACTCACTTCATCCCATACCCCTCTCACCACCTTAGAGCCACAAGGCCGTCGAGGTTGCTGGAGGAGCACGATAGGAGTTACGGTGAAGCTCTGTCAGTGACCAAGAGTGCATTAGAAGCCGTAATGAAGTTCTATCCGCGCCAAGCCGTAGTACTCAAATCTAAGACGGCTATAGGGGGGATTCACTAAAGAAGGCGATCTCGACTCGAGTTAGATATCGATCAGGTGAGGGATTCTCAAGCGCTATTTTAAAGCAATAATCTTTAGCTTTTATGCAGGATTTTGATAGCAAGTATGAAATAGTATGTTCTAAAGTTTTTACGTACGAATTACAAGTACCAGATAGTAGATATGAAATCAGGTTTTTAGAAAGTAGTTCAAATGTCGTTTCAAGTGTTTTATCATGATAGCATGTTTTCAAAGCATATAGTTCTTTGTGGAACACGAAACATAAGTTTCACTACATAGACTTAAAAGAAACATGTTTGAACAGTCATTATGCAATATGTATCGGTTTTCAAGTCCTTAATAGTTTCCAGTTACAAGAATATGCATGCTATGACAGATAGTTTTATGTTCAAGAATTAGTTGTTATGAGCATGAAATTGCAAGACTACGGATTATTATTGACAAGAAAAGAATCAGAATCAGAAATTAAGCACCACAGTAGTTATTTTATACAAGTCATGAACTAGCCATTAGATATGGTGATGTCATTAGTTATGACCCTGAAACAGCCATTAGATATGGAAAACCATTAGATATGGTATCGAGAGGACTTTGGGTCCGCATTTTGTATACATATAGGCTTTGGGTCGTATGCAGGATGTTTTTGGTCTTTGGGACCGTCTGCGTGTATGACTTAGCTTTGTTTCAGCGTTCATGAGCTGATAACTTAGCCACAGTGGTGATTAAAGTAAACAGATCAATAGTAATAATAATATTTCAGTTTACTTTTATTGGAGTGATTTCAGTCTTTAATTGCAAAACTAGCATGTTGTTTTTATATGTTTATTGTCATAAAGTCTGTTGCAATTATTTCAAAGCATTCAGCATAAATTTTGGTATGATACTCATATTTCAACTTTTAGCTACATGTAAAAAGCTTGAGATCCTTTCACTGGGTCTAAGCTCCTAAATGGATTTAGACTCATCCCTTTATATTATAATCATGTACAGATCAACAGAATCACGACCAGAAGGAGAAAGGACTGGTTATACACTAGAAGGAGGTGGTTCTCATTTGTTTTTTTGTATTGTCTGTTGTTTTATAGAGAGTTATAATATACTTGTTTTGTAATATGAACTTTAAATACAATGATGATATGTTTGATGAGATTGCCACATGTGTACTTTGAGGAAAAAGAAGCAGAATGATCTCTATCGTGGCACGTCCTGGTTAGCGGGACGGATCGTGACAACTTGTGGTATCAGAGCAAAGGTTTTAGGATCTTGAGCAAGAATTATATTAGGAGTTGATCTATAAATATTGGAAGATGATTTAGTTATCATAATTTGATTTGAACTTAGAAGAAAATTGATGTTATAGTCTTGAGGATATCTGGAATCATTATTAGAGGATTTATGTTGATGAAGGATCTAATTGAAGTTTTATTTTTATAGGAAACAATGGCAGCATAGCAGCCACAAGCAACCACCCAAGACCCTAGTCAGGAGAATAACAACAACAACGTATATGACACGTTGACCTTAATAGCTCAAACACTAGGAGGCATAGCTGCTCAGTCCGTTAAAAGACATGAATTTGAGTACCAATTGCCATTTGAACATGTAAAAAATGTAGGAGGAGAACCATTTGTAGGAGACATTGATCCAAAGAAAGCAAGGGAATGATTCGAACATATGGAGAAAATATTTGCTGTAATGGACTGTACTGATGAACAAAAGTTGAAGTATACAATATTTCTACTGAAAGATAGCGCTGATGATTGGTGGACATCGGAGAAAATGAAATATCCAAACTCATCTCACATTACATGGGAGATCTTTGAGAAAGAGTTCAATGAAAAATACTACCCAAGAGTTTATCAGGAGGAGAAACGTAGGGAATTCCTGTTCCTTACTCAGGGGAGCAATTTGTTTGATGAATATGAGAATAAATTCACAGAACTTTCAAGTTTATTGCTTCTCTGGTTGCAACAGAGGAAGAAAAGTGTAGACGTCTAGAAGATGGTATGCATATTGACTTAAAGGAAATGGTTTCGACCATGGGATATACTGATTATGCAAAATTGGTGGAGGCTGCTCGTAGGGTTGAATGAGTAGTGATAGAAAGAAGGAAATGCAATGATCACGGAAAGAAAAGATTTGCAGATAGACCCCAATGGAGAGGAACCATGAACAAAGAACCAAGAATAGCTGGGAATTCAAGATAAGATAATAGGTCAGCCCTTAGAGTGCAAGGGAATCAAACAAATAGATTTACAGATGGGACTTCTGAAAACATAACACTTTCTTTTCCATAATGTACAAAGTGTGGAAAGTTTCATCCGGGAAGTTGGCGTAAGGGGACCCCTGGGTGTTATCAATGTGGCGAGATAGGCCACATACGTCAGAATTGTCCCGCACTTGTCCAAGGCCGTCGGGTATGGGAAGACCAGCACAAAATGAAAATCGTGATATCCTTATACGTCATGCTCCACCTTCAAGGGAACAAAATAAAAATAATACACAGAAAAGATCAAACCAGAGAGAGGGAAAAGCTTTTGCTATGACCTTAGAGGAGGCCATATCTGCGGATGATGTTGTATCAGGTACCACTATTATTTTTGATAAAAGTGCATATACTCTTATTGATTCTGGTGCAAGTCATTCTTTTATTTCACAAAGATTCTCCATATATGCTGATAAAGTGACAAGTACTCTCAAGCATGCTTTAGCAATTTCTTTGCCTAAGGGAGAACCAGAAATTATTAGGGATGTCCTCCGAAATTATTTGGTTAAGATAGGAGAAAATTATATTGAAGTAGACCTGATTCCTATGGAGATAAGGGAATTTGATGCTATCATAGGAATGGATTGCTTAAGTACATATCATGCTCTTCTAGACTGTCATAAGAAGCATGTTACTTTTAGAAAACCAAGTGATGTCGAATTCACTTTCTATGGAGAAAGAAGGATATATCCTACCCATGTCATCTCTTGTCTCTTAGCCCAGAAGTTGTTAAGGAAGGGATATTCCTCTTATATTGCTTATGTGTTTAATACTAAGGCAGAAGCAATCAGTTTAGAAAATATCTCTGTGGTGAAGGAGTTTCCAAAAGTATTTCCAAATGAATTGCCAGGAGTTCCTCCTGATAGGGAAATTGAATTCACTATTAACCTCATTCCGGGTACCAATCCAATTGCCTTAGATCCTTACATAATGGTACCAGCTGAACTTAAAGAACTCAAAACTCAATTGCAAGAGTTGACAGATAAGGGATTTATACAATCCAGTATGTCTCCTTGGGGTTCTCCTGTTCTATTTGTCAAGAAGAAAGATGGTTCCATGAGACTTTGTATAGATTACATGAGACTAAACAAAGTGATTGTCAGCAATAACTATCCTCTGTCCAGAATAGATGACTTATTTGATCAATTGCAAGGGGGCTTCCGTGTTTTCTAAGATTGATTTGAGATCTAGCTATCATCAGTTAAAGATTAGAGGAGAAGATGTTCCTAAAACTGCATTCCGAACCCGATATGGGCATTACGAATTCCTGCTAATGCCTTTTAGATTGACAACTACCCCGACTGCCTTTATGGACTTGATGAATAGGAACTTCCGTCCATATCTGGATAAATTTGTGATTATGTTTATTGATGATATTCTAGTATATTCTAAAACAGAGGAAGAACATAGAGAACACTTGAGAATTGTGCTGCAAACTTTGAAGGAACACCGATTATATGCAAAGTTTAATAAATGTGAGTTTTGGTTAAAGAAGGTTGTATTTCTAGGCCATGTCATATCTGAAGAAGGAATAGCAGTAGATCCATCAAAGATAGAAGCAGTTCTTAGATGGGAACGACCGATAAATACATCAGAAATCCGAAGTTTCCTTGGATTAGATGGGTATTATCGAAGATTTGTAGAAAACTTCTCTAGAAATTGTCGCACCATTGACAAAGTTAACTAGGAAGAATGTGAAGTATAGTTGGGACGAAGAATGCGAGAAGAGTTTTAAGGAACTCAAGAGTCGCCTCACCTCAGCACCTTTACTTAGCCTTCCTTCAGGACAAGGTAATTATGTAATCTATAGCAATGCCTCAAGACAAGGGTTGGGATGCGTCTTAATGCAGAATGATAATGTGATTGCTTATACTTCTAGACAGCTAAAACAACATGTGTTAAATTACCCAACTCATGACCTTGAGTTAGCAGCTATAGTATTTGCCTTAAAGATCTGGAGACACTACCTATGGAGAAACTTGTCAAATCTTTACGGATCATAAGAGTTTGAAATATATTTTCTCAAGATTTGAATTTAAGGCAAAGAAGATGGTTCGAGCTAATCAAAGATTATGATTGTTCCATAGAATATCACCCGGAGAAAGCCAATGTCGTAGCTGATGCTCTCAGTCGAAAGTCTAAGGGTCAGCTATATCACTTAAAAGCAGAGCATTTACAGTTGAAAGAGTTACATGCAAAGTTAACCATAAATAGCTCTGGAGCCTTATTAGCATCCTTACAAGTGAGACCCATATTATATGATAAAATTAAGGAGGAACAAGTCCATGATTCTTAAATCATTAGAATGATTGAGAAGATTAAGGGAGGAGATGAAGCCGGATATACAATAGATGGTCAAGGGGTCTTATTCTTTAAAGAAAGATTGTGTGTTTGAAGAAATCTGATATAAAGACTGAGATTCTAGAGGAGGCACATAACTCCATATATGTTATTCACCCAGGAAGTACTAAGATGTATAGAACACTTAAGAGTTACTATTGGTGGTATGGCATGAAGAGAGAGATTGCAGAGTATGTTTCTAGATGTCCTATATGCCAACAAACTAAACCGGAGCGTTTGAGACCTGCAGGGACTTTACATCCACTTCCAGTACCAGAATGGAAATGGGAACACATCACTATGGATTTGTTACAGGGTTTCCAAGGACCCGTCGAGGTCACGATGTAATATGGGTCATAATAAACAGATTAACTAAATCTGCACATTTCTTAGCCATTAACATGACATATAGTCTAGACCGCTTGGGAAAGATCTTTGTTAATGAGATAGTTAGCCGTCATGGGGCTCATGTGTCAATTGTTTCTGATAGAGATCCACGATTCACTTCCAAGATTTGGCCAAGCTTACATAAAGCTATGGAAACAAAGTTAGCATTTAGTACAGCCTTTCATCCTCTGACTGATGGCCAATCAGAAAGGACTATCCAGACTCTAGAAGACATGCTTAGAGCTTGTGCACTGAGCTTTAAAGAAAGTTGGGATGAACATCTCTCACTTATAGAATTTGCATACAATAACAGCTATCATGCTAGTATTGGGATGGCACCTTATGAAGCCTTGTATGGTAGACCATGTAGAACACCTATCTGTTGGAGTGAGGTTGGAGAACGAAAATTGGTTCAACCTGAATTAATACAAAGCACAATAGAAAAAGTTGAGGAAATCAAGAGATGCTTGAAGGCAGCTCAAAGCAGACAGAAAAGTTATGCAGATAAGCAAAGGAGAGACTTAGAATTTCAAGTGGGAGACCATGTGTTTCTTAAAGTATCTCCATGGAAAGGTCTAATCAGATTCGAGAGGAAAGGGAAACTAAGCCCAAGATACATTGGCCCCTACGAGATCACAAAGAGAATTGGAAGTGTGACCTATCGTCTTCGACTTCCATCTGAACTCGTAAGGATACATGATGTCTTTCACATCTCCACACTTCGTACGTATATTCCAGATCCAACCCATATGATATAACCCCAAGATATTCAATTGAAGGAAGATCTATCATACGTGGAGGTTCCTGTAGAAATTGTAGATTATAAAGTACAAGAGCTTCGTACAAAGAAGATTCCTTTAGTTAAGTTTTATGGAGGAGTCACGCAATAGAAGAAGCCACATGGGAACGAGAGGAATAAATGAGATCTTAATATCCCCACTTATTTTCAAGCTAGCAAAGGTACTTAAATTTCGAGGACGAAATTTATTTCAAGTAGGGGAGAATTTGTAATGCGTGTTTTGAGTAATTGTGAGTTTTGTAGAATATGACGACACTATGTTTTTGAATGTTACGAAGTATTATTTAAAGGAAATATTGAATTGATAGTATTCACACTATACGTTTGACACAACCAATAGATTCGCCTTGATGCAACGATTTCAATGAAACTTATTTTGTGTAAATCAGAGACCATCTTGAATAATTATGACTTTAAAAGGATCTCTGGATTTAGTAGCGCATCCAACATAGTACCACATCTAGAAATCTGGAAGTATGGTAGTAGCTTATAAGTAGTAGAATCCACTACTAGTATAAGGCCAAAATATTATAGATTTATACTCATTAGAACATAATCACATCTTTACCCTCGTAGGAACTTCCCGTCTTCATATTCTAGCACAATCCTGAGAGATTTCCTCATAAACCAGCGCACCTTGTCCAGAAATAACATTGTAAGAAAATGTCATTGCGATTACATTATATAACGGATTTTTAAGAGCAAGTAGCTAAGAGTCACCGACCGTTGTGGAGGCCGACGGTTGCGGTAAGGCCGAGTCTCATGGGAGACTGTAACCATCGAGCATGGGGGAGGGGTCGGACGACACGGGGATGTTCATGCCCTATAAATACCTCCTTCGGGAGGGATGGATCACGACAGTGGATCCACACTTGCTAATCAGGAGCCCCCCCCCCCCCCTCCACCTCTAATATCATCCTCCTCTCTCTTACTCTCCTCTCTCATTCTTTCTCGATCCCTCATTGATATCAAAGCTCTCGACGTCGATCTTGGCATCCCGTTGATCGTTGCTATCAACGTCGATCTCCATTTTTTCCGCACGAAGCTTGCAGTTCGTTGTCGCCGCCAAGTTTTTCCCAAAATCCTAAAAGGGTAACACAATCCGGTTGTTTTTATTTGTTTTTTTTGGTGTTGTGTCGTATTGGTGGAGATAGGATTAAGAGACATTTGCAGTCCTAATCTCATTCTTTTTATTAAAAAAAGTAGCATCTTTTTTTGTTTTAAATAAGTTTTAACCTCTCTTTTTTTTAATGCACCACACATCCTAGACGTCCAATAAAAAAATAAAGAGAGCACACAAGTTCACAAGGAAAAGGACCCACACCTTCAGGACATTAATTTAAAAAATGAAAAAAAAGGGAGGAGGTTCGTTCTTTTGTTTTTCTTTGTAACTTTTTTATTGGAGTTTTTTTAGTAAAACTAGTTTAATCAAAGTTTTATTAGTTGTTCTTTTTTTTTGAATTCTCTTTAAAAAAATAAGATATATTGATGGTTTGTTTGCAATTTCATATATCAATACATTGCCTTGTTGTTTAAAAAACTTTTTTCTCACGGTTGTTACCATTATTATTATGTTGCACAAACTTATTTTATTTTTAGTCTTCTTTGATTAAGATAATATAGCAAGTTAGTCCTCTAATTGTTAATATGTTTTTTTAAAAAATACATTCATAAATTTGCTTAATCTCATAAGAACTTACATTTTTATTAGATCCAAAATGACAAGCAAAACCATTGTTATTGAGGTGGGAAAAATTGAGTACCTTAATGATACTAATTACGAACTGTGGAGTAGAAATATCTACTTTAGCTTGCTACACGATAGCATACACTCTGTTATAGATAAACATGTCCCTGCATTATCTGAGAACTCGACTGTGGAAGAAATTAAGTCCCCTGAACAGTGGAGAAAACATATAATAGATTCATGAGCTTTATGCGTACCCATATGGATTTAAATCTAATTCGGTTATTCAAGACCTATGAATCAACTTACAAGCTCTGAACTGGGTTAAGAAGAAATATCACTCCAAGTCAGAAGTGAACGTCCATCTTCTTCTATATAAGTATAACTCGTGTAAAATGAAGGAATCTGAAAGCGTCCTCGAGCACATGAACAAGATGATCGGATGGCCAAGGACCTAACGTCTGCTGAATGCACGATTTCGGAGATGGTGTGGATATTAACCATTCTAGGAAGTCTCCCACTGTCATTCAACATGGTTGCCACATCCTTGAGGATGAACGACAATATCAAGAGTGTGATGGACCTACCCGCACAGCTGGCGATTGAGCAAGATCTCTCAAAGAAAAGATCGAAAGTCAAGATCTTTGAGATTGAGGAGGAGGAAGAATAAGCTAACGTGGTGCATGCAAAGAAAAGACTGGGACCCTCCAAGGCGAATTTCAAGGACAAAAGTAGAAAATACCCACATGGCTCATGCTACGGTTACAACAAATATGGTCATTTTAAGGTCAATTACCCCTACAAGAAGAAGCTAGGAAATTCTAAAGTGCCTGGAAATAAAGGCAAAAAGAAAATAGAATCTGCGATTGTCGTAGAGTGCAACTCTGCAGTCACAGACTGTGACAGGTAATGGATTGACTCTAGCACAACCTATTGTATTGCGAAGATAAAAGAGGGGCTTATGGACTTCAAGGAGCTGAAGAAAGGTGAAGGGGATCTTTATGAGAAACAACACCTACTTGGATGTTAAAGATGTTGAGACATACATGCTTGACCTGGACGATAGCATAATGGTACTGCAGGATGTACTATATGCTCCAGGAATATGCCGAATCTTGTATATGTTCCAGTTCTGCTCAAAAAAGACTTTGAAGTTAGCTTTTATAATAAGCGGGTATCCATAGGAAAGAATAAGAAGGTCTATGCTATGGGAAAATTTGTACCTGAGCATGACATGTTCTGTCTTCCTGTAATAAATTCTAGTGAATCAATGAATATGATTTTCGAGTACTCTATATTATTTATCGGATTATGATTTATGGCATATGAAACTGGATCATCCAGGAAATTCCAAAATAGATCAAATGATCAAATTTGATCTTCTGTCTAAGATTACGTTGCAAGGACATTGCCTTGAGAACATTGTCTGAGCGGTAAAATGACGAGAAAACCTTTCTCGACGGGAATCCAGTCAAAGGAATTATTAGGCTTGATCCATTCAGATATATGTGGACTATTGAGTGTCAGTACACATAGAAACAAGGAATACTTCATAACATTCATTGGTGATTATTCTAAGCTCTCGTATGTCTATCTCTTAGGAAGAAAGGCAGAAGCCTTAGAAAAATTTGAGAGATACAAGACAGAAGTAGAGATCAAATTGAGAAAACCAATTAAGACCCTTAGGACTGATAGAGGTGGAGAATATACCTCAAAGGAGTTTAAGGGGTATTGCATTCTAGGAGGTATTTGTAGGCAGACTACAATACCTTATACACCACAACAAAATAGTGTAGCTGAAAGAAAGAATAGAACATTGTTGAATGCAGTTAGATGTATGTTGTCACACGCAGGTCTCTCAAAGAAATTTTGAAGAGAAGCAGTGTTGACCACTAATTATATACAAAATCGGATTCCCACCAAGTCCTTAAAATCAATGGCATATGAAATTTGGAATGGCAAAAAATCCGAGTTGGATCATCTCCGAAAATGGGGATGTGTTGCACACATCTTCATATCGAGTCAGCTTAGAGACAAGCTAGACTTCAAGACATTAAAGTGCAAATTTATTAGTATAGTGAACATTTTAAAGGATATAGGTTCTTCCATGAAAGTAAAGGTCTGATCGAAAGTCTTGTTGCAACTTTCCTTGAAATTCATCAAGAAATGGAGCAGGAAGTAGAGGAATCAGATCCTCTGATTGTCCTACATGACAATGAAGATGACTTGGAGATAAGACAAGGATTAGTAGATGATATTGATCATCTATATATAGAGAATGAACCTATGGTTAACGATGTTCCTTTAGAAAAAGTGGGTGAACCCACATAACCCACGAGTACAATCAGCAACAAAAGACCCGGAATATGGCATGCATTGATGGAAGCTTACCATTTCTATGGATGGAAGGTGTCGTGTTACACCGTAGATGAGGATGTAGCCGATTGCACATATCACATATCCTTTAACGAAGCAATGGCTTCAAACGAATCAGAAATATGGACAGCCGTCATGAGGGATGAGTTGGACTCAATTGAGCAAAACAGAGTATGGGAGTTATGTGATTTGCTAGAAGGTAGGAAATCCATAAATTGTAAGTGGGTATTTCAAAGAAAATACTGAGTTGATGGTGTTGTTGATAAATACAAAACTAGATTAGTTGTCAAGGGTTATATTCAGCAAGCTGGAATTGACTTCTAGGAAACCTAGTCTCCATTTGCTAAGTTTGCATCAATTTGGATGATCTTAGCTATAGTCGCATATATGGATTTGAAATTATTCCAAATGGATGTGAAGACGACCTTCCTTAATGGAGAATTAAGAGAGGATATTTATATGAGACAAACTAATGGTTTTCAGGTTGAAGGTCAGGAGAAAATGGTTTATAAGTTAAGAAAGTCATTATATGGCTTGAAACAATCTTCAAGACAATGATATCTCGAGTTTCATGAGAAAATTATCCAATTTGGATTTGTTGCAAATAAATTTGGTAATTGTGTATATGTCATGAAGAGTTCGAGCAAGTTTGCTATCATCTCATTATATAGAGATGATATTCTACTCATGAGTAATGTCATAGAGATGCTCAATGAAATTAAAGAGAAATTGAGCAGTGAATTTGAGATGAATGACATGGATGGAGCATCATATATTCTTGGAATTCAAATTACAAGAGATAGAGATTCAAGGATATTGAGTCTTAGTCAAGAAAAGTATTTGCATACTGTATTAAAGAGATTTGGAATGCAAAATATCACTCCTGCTCCTATACCGATTGTGCTTGGAAGAGACTCGGTAAGAGTCAATGTCCTGGAAAGTGGCAGAAATCTTTAAAAGTTCCATATGCACAAGTGGTGGGTAGTCTGATGTATGCAATGACGTGCACTTGACCTGACTTGGCTTATCCTGATAGCCTAGTCGGTAGATATCAAAGTAATCTCGGACCAGCACACTAGAAAACTATAAAGATGATTCTTCGATATCTGAAAGGAACTGTGCATTTGAAACTTGCGTATGAAGCTGAATCACTTGAAGTAGTAGGATACTCCTATGCAAATTTTGGAGGGGATGTGGATGATTGAGCGGTCGTTTCTTGGGGTAGCAAGAAATAAGGATGTGTATCTCGACATACACAGGAGGCAGAATACATTGCATGTAGCATGGCCTCCACTCATGTGGTTTGTATTAAACGTCTTTTTTGTAAAACTTAAGCCTGGAGTTGGTCAAAGGACCAACTGAAATGTATTGTGATAATCAAGTTGTGATAAGATAGATTAACAGTGGGGCTAATAGTTCTAAAGGAAAGCACATTGAAATCCAATATCATCATATACAAGATATAGTGGTGAATCAAGAAATAACGGTAACCTATATACCGACAAGTGATATGTTAGCCGGTTCTCTAACCAAGGGAATAGTCTCTAACACCTACACTAAATACGTTGGTTTAATGGGACTCAGCAATGCATGAGTCAAGGAAGAGGTCTTCTTGAATAATGAAACTCAATATAGACATCTTCATATACAACCGGAATAGTGGGAGTGGAACTTGTCTTGACCACATCGGTCAAGTGCGAGATGAAGAAAGGTTTTTTTGACCAAGTAATCAAGAGTCACAGGCCGTTGCGGAGGCCAGTGGTTGCGGTAAGGTCAAGTCTCACGGGAGACTGTAACCACCGGGCGTGGGGAGGGGGCGGACGGTGCGAGGATGTTCACGCCCTATAAATAGCTTCCCCCCTCCCCCTCCATTTTAAATCTCATCTTCCTCTCTCTCGCTCTCCTCTCTCGTTCTCTCTCGAAGCAAGAAGGGAGAATTACCTCGATCCCTCATACATTGAGGACTTTGGAAGGACTTATGTCCTCACAAAGTGGTATTTTTCTGATAGTCCCTTCCTACAAAATCCACAAATAACAAATAGACCATAATACACTTAATTTTTCTGAAGACTCATCAAATATTAGAATTGAAACTCTTCATGTCATTATGCCTTAATTATCTAAGTTCGTCGTCTTTGCATGACTATTTGCATAATACATTTAGTTCACTTAAGTTAAGGGGTGTGAAATATCATTATAATTCAAGGTACTATGGTTTCTTCCTTACAAGGAAAAAGAGACTTTATGTGGGGATTGTAGAGCTTAGCAAAGCCCCCTCACCATATCTTAACATCTGAGAAGGATTAGGATCAAAGATTTACTATGAAACATTATCTTAAGAAGCTTGGTTTATCAACAAGCTTGGTCTTGTGCATATTTTCAAAAGAAAACATCATATAATTTGTGCACATTTCTTCATCCCTTCATCAGATGGTTGCAAATTGCAACATGAATTATCACACAAGGAAAAGGCATAAAAAATATAAAAGAAGCCTCACACCACCTATACTAATTGCTTGTCGAAAATTGAGTCCCCGTCAAAAGAGATCAAGATTTGGGACAACGTCCAACGACTACGAAACTCGAAAAAAGACTCTACAAACGTTGCAAACATCCAGGCAAAAAGAAGAAAAGAAACTAAAGTGTCAACTCCATATCATAGAGGAAAATATCACTCTCCACCAAATAGCTCCTTATTTTTTGTGATATTCTTGACTCTTAAGGGTAATGTCTATTTCTGGTGAGAACTAAGGTGTTACACCTAAGCAATCCATAAATGTTATTCGTGATTGTATAATCGTTCACATCACTTATAAGCGAGCAACAATTTTCACCACATAGTCAAGTAAAACTCAATGTATAAGATAATACAATTTTTATTAGGTCAATAAGAGCGCACTATAGGCACAAAATCAAATAAAGACTTGAGACTTAGACTTGGTTAAGTGGATAGGGTACTACAAAACATATACCCATGTTGTTCAACTAATCGAAATATAGCGAGTACACATCTTAAAAGTTATCTATCATGCTAGATTTCTCTTTACACTCGTCCAGAGATGTTTGCATACTTGAGAACATCAAATTTGGGAGTCGGGAGCTAATGATGGTTGCATTTTGTATTGAGAGTTTGGAAAGATGAAGCTTTAAGAGCTCGAGTTGCCCAACATAGGATGACTAAGTATGCAATGGCGCTGAATGCAGAAGTGTCGCGATGGAGGTGAAGCTCGTGATGAGGGGAAAGTGGTGGTGGAAATTTGAAGGAGATTGAGGAAAAGGATGGATAGCATATCAATTGTAAAATTGATACACTTCCAATGACATGTGCATATTTCTATTAATCGAAGGTCAATAATGAAGCTAACTCACAAAGGTTATGACGAGGGTTATGGTCGTGCGAACTACATAAAGGCTGGAGTGCAGTTACGTTGTTTTACAAGGTATACATGCTAATATCCAATCTGATAAGAAACCATGATAAGTTTTCATCCATAAGAAAGTTTGTGTTTAGGACTGAGATATCACTGAGTGTATATTTAAGAGTGGAATGCTTAAAGATTTTCGATAATAAATTTTCGATAGCAGATCTGGATTGGCATACCCAAAAAGTAGGGGTGCACATGGATCGGATTGGATCGGATTTTGGCTTAATCCGTGTCCAACCTACACTTAACGGATTTTTATTTTTCCAATCCAATCCAATCCATTAAACATGCAAATCCAATCCGATCCGATCCACCGGATTATGGAGTGGATCAAATTGGTTCGGATTTTTAATACTCACCTAAGGTATGATTAAATTTGTAGCACACTAGACCTCGATATTCGAATCGTGGTTTTAAAATTGAGATTTTGGATAAATTTAAAGAAAAGGATAGCTAATTTTTGGAAAGCAAAAACATATATGCTTATTATAAATTTAGTTAGAACAATCATTGTATAACTATATATAAATAACATTTGTAATCCATAGATTCCATAAAAGTGTATCGACTTTGACTAAATTTGCAAGTTTGTATATATCAAATATGAAGTACAACTAACATGCTTGGTGACGTGGTGCAGAGGGAGGACCGTGCACGAAGGAGGTTTGGGACAAGAAACATGAACGATTGTGCGGTGAGGGAGAGATGTATCTGAGGTTCATGGTTGCACGTATGCAAGGGAGGTCTGCGAGAGACGAAGATGAGGTTTGTCTGCGCATGCGCGAGGGAGGTCTAGCTATGCATACGTGCAATTGAGGACAAGGAGGGCACTGCTGAGGACAAGACTGTAGCCGGTTGAGGAGGAGATCTGGATACACGTGCGTGAGGGAGGTCTGGGAGAGCTAAGGACGAAGTTTGGTTGTGCGTGCGCGTAGGAGATCTGGTTGTGCATGCACGCAATTGGGGACAAAGACAGCATCCAACGGAGATATGTGTGCCCGAGGGTGGAGATGCGTGCAATGTAGGTGGATATTTTGTTTGGAATGGTCTTAAGGGGGTTTAGGCTTAGGTTTTTCTAAGAAGAATGTTTCAATTGGAAGGACTTGAAGGACATTGTGAGTACGTATTGCTTTTTTCTAAACCAACAAGTGAGGTGGGTAAGGGGGTTTCCAGCAAGTGGTGTGGGTAAAGCTTGAGTTGAAATAGGTTTAAACTCTAAAGAGGGTAGCTTGGATATTTAAATATAGCTTTCAAGTAAAATTAAATATATAATATGCTTTATTGATAAGAAATAAAATTATTATTTATTTATCAACGGAATAACGGATTGGATCGATCGGATTTTGACAATAATATGATCCAATCCATCAATGAACGCATTTGTAAACTTTCAATCCGATCCGATCCATTAGACTTATAAATCCAAACCGATCCAATCCAATGACAACAGATTGGATCGGATTGCGGATTTTATCCGATCCATGTGCGCCCCTACCAAAAAGTCATTGAGACCAAAATTCTTTGATCAAGGCTCGAATTTAGGCTGGACAAGTTAGTTTTAACACAAATGAAATCATTATCATCCGCGAGATGTTTTCTTCCTCTTAACAATGGTGAAACGCTTCATAACATATTTGCCTCATCGAGTATGCACACCTCAAGTCACATTTTTCCACTAACAGATCGAAAGAGTAGAAAAGCAGACCCTGCAAATTAATAATATGCCTCTCTATCTAACCATCTCATGCCACATGCATACAAGTATATCAAAAGTTCAAAATATAGTATGCAGTCATTCATGCACATCATTCCTCCCACTTTTGTACAAAATGAGGCATGTATCAGCACTCTGAGTATATTTTAACCAGGCGCAAGGATTCGAAAGCGGTTTGCAGTCGCCAATCCCTTTGCTTCTTACTCAACGGTCTTCCCTTCCCAGACTTCTCTCGATTTGCCCGAACATCAGCCACACCCCATACACAGTATGCTAAATCTGGATCAAAGGAAACAAGCTTGAAGATGCCCTCACCCTCATGAGTGGATATGCCTGTGGCTTCATCCTCACCAACATATCTGACATACATGGGTCGATTCTTGAACCGCTCCAAGTCCTCAGGAATCCGGACTACTCGTTCCACACCAGGGGATGACACCTTTCAAGGGACAATTCTATCAGACTGCTGATATATATAGTTCTCAGATCAAAAAACAGAACTATTTGGGTGCATCATCAAGATATACGATTCCACAAGGTTACTAAAAGATGATAACATAACGCAGACAGCCAATAAGAAAAGGCAATGACATGCTAAATTCGTCGATATACGTGCTAAATTCCTAATTCAAGAAGGGCCCTCTTTCAATTACATAGATGGAGGCATGTAAGAAACAGGAAGTATGCGCATCAAAGGCAGAAGATATCAATTGAGAGATTAAAGTGCGACAAAAAATGAATAAAAATACCTCCAGAGAGAGATTATCAGGTATACTTCCCGAGCTTACAGCATCTTCCAATCGAGACTGATATGAACGGGTAAATGCTTCAATATCACTCATACTCGGAGAGCCAGACCTGTCAGATTACATTTTTTCAGAATGCTAGCTAAAACACGCATCAAATTGCAACAATTGTAACTTCAGTGAATCCATCCCTCTTTCTTGATAAATACAATATTTCCCTTTCTTAAGAACCTGTAAATAAGGCTTAGCAGTAGGGATGAATGGAAAAGGAACTTACTTATTGGACATTTTCTCAATGCGCACTTGAATTGATGTTGCAGATGTTCTGAAAGCATAAATTTTCAAGTCTCCACCGAGAGAGGTAGAAACATCCTCCGCCAGGGCAAGAGCTCTTTTATCCCATTCCATACCAGAAAGGGAAACCCCACCTCCCTCACCGCCATCTCCAACCTTTGATTACACCAACTTGATGTTATTGCTGTACTCCAGTATCATATCCAGAAATTTACTCTAAACAAAATGTCTTACATATGCTTCCTCATCCTCAAGCTCAAAGTCATCTTCAAAACCCACATCGTCATCATCCTCCAAGATTTCTGACGAATCTAACAGAACCAGTTAGACAGGTCCAAAGATCTAAAAAGAGCATTTTTATTGCATGATAATTAACCATACAGGTTATGGCACATGACCGTGTTCAATGAATGAGCATTAACAAAAGAAATATAATAGATTACCATCGTCGAAGAGCTCGTCGTCGTCGAACCGGTCTGCGTCTTCTTCAACATCAAAAGACAGCTCGGCGGGGCTCTCTTTAAGGAGGGGTTCGGGGTTGGAGCGGCTCTTTCGAGCACAACAGAGGAGTGGGCGCGTCGTAGGAGGGAGAAGCGATAAGGGAGGAGGAGGTGCCGAGGTGACGCGAGGAGGACGGGCCCGCCATGGGAGCGCGCTCGCTACTCCAGCCGAGAAGACGAGGGCTTCCATTTCAGAGCTAACGTCGGAGGAGGAGGTTTAGGTCAGATCAAAAATATATATCGCTTATCGGGTTTCTTATTCGGATAATGGTTGGAATTTTACAGGATATATCCTAAATAAACTCTCTCTCTCCTCTCGCTCTCGCTCTCTTTTGGAAGTCAAATATTTGATTTATGGAATTTTTGAACTTGTGTCCTTCCAACGTTTGTCTATACTACAATTAAATTTATATCCATATATTCTCACAAAGACCACATTATTGCACTTATACCCGTGTATTCTCCCAAATGGTTATCATTACATCATAAAAACCCTGAACTAATACATGGATAAGAAATACAATAGACGTGTATATAATGGCATTTACTGCTGAAAAAGATTGCCATATGGGATGATGATTGTACAACTGTTTGGTTGGTAGGGTATCTTAGGGCATGTTTGGTAGGAGAATAAGCAGGAATAAGGATGGAGAATAAGGGGAGTAAGGGTCTATTCTCCGTTCGGCTAGAGGATAAGAATAAGGAGAATAAGGTGAAATAAAGGTAGGTAAGGTGAGATAAAGATAGTAATAAGAGTGAAATAAGATGGAATAATGGGGAATAGTCGTACCACTGGGAACCGTGTCGGGAGGAGAATTGACCCCTTATTTCAGGGCTTATTCTCCAACCAAACAGGACCTTAGGGTTGTTCGGTATAGAAATAAGGGAAAGGGATAAGGAAGGATGAGGCATTGTTTATTTTCGATTGGAGAGAGAGAGAGATTAAGAAGGAATAAGGAGGGATAAGGAAGGATAAGATATTATTTATGTTCTATTGGAGAGAGAGGATAAGGAGTATTAAGGAGGGATAAGTGGTAATTATTTGCTATTATATGTTCAATAGAAGAGAGGGGATAAGGAGGAATAAGAGGGTAATGTTAGATAAGATTGTTAGATAAGTGGTAGTTTTTTTGCAGAAGAGGCCAATGATGGAGGAATGGTCAATGAAACTTTATTCCTTAAATTAACTCGGGGACAAAAATGTTGACCATATATATAGCCTCCTTATTCCTCAAACGGACACCCTATGGGAAATATCCCTCCAAGAATAATGGTGTTATTCCCCTCCTCTCTCCTTCCTCATATGACTATTCCTCCATGTGCAATCTCTCGCTGCCCATATTCCACCTTATTCCACCCTTATTCATATCTTTATTTCACCTTAATTGCCCTTATTACATCGTATTCCTATCCTTCTAGTCGAACAAGAGTAGTACTTTATTCCAGCTTATTCCTTACCTTTATTCCTACTTATTCCCAAACCGAACACACCTTGGCTACACTGGATGCATCTCTTGTTTGGGTCTGGGGTTAACAACAACTCCACCCATGCATTCCTTAGTTGGAATTAGGGGTGCACACGAATAGGATAAAATCCGCAATTCGATCCAATCCGATGTTGTTGGATTCCATTGATTTTGTTTTATCGTTTTAATGGATAGGATCGGATTGGATTAGAATTTTTAAAACCCTTAAAGTATGGATTGGATCATATCATTATCAAAATCCGATCAGATCCAATCCGTTAATATATGAACATATATTATATATTTACACATATAAATATATTACATACATAATATCTATTTTCACTCATCTATAATTTCCCATAAAGCTATTGTCCAGCTTGCAACCCCATGTATTAAACTAGATCGACCATATGTTGAGATGTACCACACCATCTAAGAACAAATAAGCATACTCGAATTATTTCCCTTTTTAGCGTGATATATGGATTTAATTCATATTTTTCAAAAAATTTTACATAGTTTGATTATAGGTACAATTCTGACAAATAAATTTTATTTCAAATCTATTTTAAATGAGAGGCATGGTGTCTAATTTGTGGGATATATTTAAATTGGTTTTGTCTTGGATACCAAAAATCGAATATGAATGTGTTATGATTCTTGTAAATTGATGATATATTACATACCTTGAAGGGTGTTCTTAGGAGTGATTTGATTTAGATATAACTTAACAACCTAAATATATCACAAACTCATCAATGTCCATCCACAGAAATCATTTTTTTGTTTTCTAACTATTTTTTGCATCCATGTTTGGTAACTTACATAACTCATATGTCGGAAATCATTTACAAAAAAAATACCAATGCACCATTAATAAAAAGAAACTTAGATATCAAATTCAATATAATCCTTTAGCTTCATTGGGTGGTCTTCAACTTCTTATAATGGATTAATGGAGTTCATCAATTTTAATTTGATTGTGCGCTCTTCGAATATTATTTTAATTATATATTTCTACGTTATCAATTTTGAAGTCATATTTCAAATATCGAATGCTAATGTGCTGCAAAATACAAACACTACAAGGTAAATTATCGAGCAGAAATATGTAAGTATAAAAAATCTGACTCTCTTATCGAACAGAGTGGGCAAAAGGTTTTGTTATGCAGCCTATTACCAAACAAAGTGTAGCGAAGGACTTTGTTGTGCGCTCTATTACCAAGCAGAGTGCAGGAAAAGGTTTTGTTATGCACTCTATTACCAAACAGAGTGCGGCGAAAGGTTTTATTATGCAATTCAAAGAGCTTTAATCTTGTAGACATAAGGCAATGTACAATCATCTTTGAGGGCATCAAGTAGAAAATGTACACCTTATATACATAGAGTTTCAAGAAAATCTCATTAATATGCAAGTTGCACATCAATGAATATCCGAACATATATGTTATAAATAAATGGAAAGTCTCTCACTGCCATCTTAATTCAATCAAAGTGGTCCACATGTAATGTAACACCTCAACCCAAAAATAATCTCACTTCAAAAACTCACTAGGTGTTCGTGTGGGTTTTAAGTAGTGGGATGTACTACTTGACAATGTGAATTTAAGTATTTTGGATGGTTGTCAGCAGGTCCATCTGAGCTTCAATCCAACTAGTTGTCAGAGCCAGTTTTCCTCGACAACATACTAGAGACATAAACCTGGAACGTTACAAATGATATCATAAGCAATTTCTCTCTAATGCTGAAAAGAGCTACTGGAAAGAGCTACTGGAGATGTTGAGTCACACCCTACAAAGAGATAATAGGAAAATGCTACCCAGAGCAAGCAACCGTCGTTGTCACTGAAAATAAGTGGCGGGCATGTCACAACAAGAACATTGTCAATATAAGCAGGGAGATTATAACACCCCAACCCAATAGTCCCGCATTCGAAACTCATGAAGTGTGTGTGTGGATTTTAAATGATGGGGATTACTACTTGACAACTCAGGCTTAAGCATTTTAGGTGGTTGTCAATGGGTCCATCTAAGTCCGAACCCAACAAGTTATTAGGGTCAGTTTTTATCGTCAATGGAACAAGAAGTTAAGTCTGGGATGTTACAAATATTGTAACATCTGCAAAATAGTCCCACATAAGAAACTTACGAAGTTTGAGAGTGGTTACAAGAGTGGAGGATATTGCTTGATAAATTGAGTTTAAGTATTTGGGTGCTATCAACGGATCAAATCGAGTTCAAGCCCAACAAGTTGTCAAGACCACTATTCATCATTAACATATTGTGATCTAAGCTAAGGATGTTACAAATGTCATCAAGGTAAATCTCTCTTATAATAGAAATGACTACCCGATATGTGGAGCCACTTCTACAAAGAGATAAGAGGAAAAGGATATCTGATTATGCAACTGGCAGTGCCATCGGGAATAAGTGATGGATCGTGTCTCAGCGTGGATGTTATGAGTATATGTGAGGGAGGTTGTAACACCTCCAGCATAGTCCCATTAGAAATTTAAGAAGTTTGAGGGGATATAATAGTGAAGGATTGTTAATTGACAACTTAATCTTAAGCATTTTGGGTTATAGTCAAGGGGTCCTATCAGGTCCAAGCTCAACAAGTTGTCAGGATCAGTTTTCTCTGCTAATGGACGAAGATCAAAGCCCGAGTTGTTACAAATGGTATTATAGTCAATTCCCTCCTTATAGTAGAAAGAGATGCCCAAGAGATGGAGCCACCTCTACAAAGAGATAGGAGAAAAAGCTACACGAAACGTGCAACCACAACTGTCATTGGGAATAAGTAATGTGACATATAGCAATGAGGACATTGCATATTAAGTGGAGAAGGTTGTAACACCCCAACATAGTCTCACATTGGAAACATACAAAGTGTGAGAGGAAGTTATAAGAGTAAGTTATAAGAGTAAGGGATTCCTACATCACAACTTCAGCTTAAGCGCTTTGAGTGGTTGTTAATGGATCCTTTTGGATCCAAACCAACAAGTTGTTGATGCCCGTTTTCTTCATCAATGATCGGGGGACCTAAACCAGGATGTTACATATAAAACTATGTAACTTGCATAAGTGTTTGGAAATCCAATCATGTGAATATTGTGCTAACTACTCAAGCACTATATACCAACACATGGTTGTCTAGCCCATCTTACTATATATATTAAGCCATGTTGTGAAGGCTCTATAATTGTCACTGTAGCTATATTGGCCCCTTCTACCTAACATACTTAAAAGAATTAGTATGGATGCAAACATATATGGATATATCCGTATTCGATCCGCTATCGTATCCATTTTATACAGATTTTGACATATGTATATGTATCCATTTTAAAATGGATACGAAAATATCATTTTGATATCCGCAAACATCAGTATTTGTATATCTATTTTCATATATAAATATTAGGGTTTTTATTAGTTGTGTCCCTCTGAGATATTGCAATTTCAGTTATGCCCCCTCCCTTTTTGAGAATATCAGTTGTGACCTTGACTTTTTGTTGTTCAATCACTTATGCCCCTTTGTTATTTAGCCGTCAATAAGTTGAACTTGACCATGGTTTTTTCGAACTATGGTGCAGTTAAGAGGGGTATTATGGTCCAAACACCTCAATCACCTCCTCCTCTTTATCATCTTCCTCTCCCTCAACCTGCACACAGGCCATGACGCATCAAGTAGAAACCCGGTGTCGATGCACATGTGTAGAAGTAGTGTCGGCACTCGAGCATCAAATGAAGCATCTCCCTTTCCATGTACTCACGGAGGCAGCGGAGGCAGATGGAGCACAACCCATCTCCGGAAAGCTTGGATCTCAAGTGTCTAGAATCCCGTCCAGAGGATTGCTCACATATGGCACAGAAAGTGGGGAACCTCTCCCAGATCATGAAAAGCATCTTCTTGATATCGAACCATGGGGTTGGAGGAGGAGGAAGCATGGAGTGGGAGAGGAGGCTAGGTGTGGAGGGGAGAGGAGGCTGGAGGCGGAGGGAGGACCAGAGGCGGAGGAGGTGTGGGGGAGGAGGGGGAGTAGGGACACGAGGCGAGCAAGGGTGGATAAGCTAGGGTACCGAGGGGAGCAGGGACAGGGAGGGGGTCGGAGGGGGACAGGACCGTGGAAAAAGGGGTGTTGTGGGGGAGGAGGGGCGGAGGGGGACCGTGAGCTGAGGGAGGTCGAAGGGGGAAGGAGCTGGGGGCGGAGAGCGAGCGGGGACACAGGGCGAGCGGGAGTGGAGGAGCTAGGGCAATGAGGGGAGAGGGGCGGAGGGGGACCGTAGGCGGAGGGTCTCGGAAGGGGGAGGAGTTAGGGCGGCGGAGGAGGAGGAGGAAGAGGATGGGGGCACCGGCCGGAGGAGCAGCACACAGGGTGGGGCAGACGTGGAGCACCACGGGATGGAGAACAAGCATCATGAGGCAAAGCACAGGGCGGAGCATTGACTGGAGGAGGAGCAGCAGAGGGTGAGGGCGGTGGTGGCACAGGACGGAGGGCAGAGTGGCTGAGGAGCACGGCAAGGGGTGGAGGAATGACATTTTAGCCTGTTTTTTTGATTTAATTTCCTTTATGTCATCTAAGTTAATGCATGTTTGCTTTGAAAATGGACGGCCAAACAGCAAAAAGTCTTGATATTCTCAAAAAGGGATGGGCATAACTGAAATTGCAATATCTCGGAGGGGCACAACTGATAAAAACCCTGAATATTATTGTAGGTCTATTTTTAATTATGTATAACATAATTTTCTACATTCTTGCACCATATTTGATATAATTGTTATGATATAAGCATATTTAGTATATTTATACTGTGTGCCTTCCATCCAATACATGTATATTTCAGCTCCAGAATATTTCTAATAGTATATGTATGCGATCAGGATCCGTTTTCCATTCGTATCCATTTTTAAAGGTTATGATAATATGGCTTTCATATCCTTCTGTATCTGCAACCGCATTCGTAATCGCATTTAAAAATACACAGGAATATATGGTAATACATATATTCGTAACTGTATCCCTTCATTTATATCCCTACTTTTAAGCTTACTAGTAGGCAGCCCGTGCTTTGCACGGGTTATATGGATGTACATGTCTTCACCGACCATTAGATTCATATCATTAGAGATTTTACATGAGAAGAGACCTAGTAGGATCCTCGTGCAAGATAAAAGAAAATTAATATAACAATAACATAATTGCTGATAGTTATCGTCATTTTAGAATTTTGATATTAAAGTTTGTATAATATAGTGATGACCATATTGTTGAGGCAACTGTAAAGTGTAATCACTAAATGACATAAATTTTGATGCAGAATATCTCATGATAGTTTAAATTTAACCGATCACGGAAACTTAAGTGAAGAGAACCACGGTAAAGGTGATGTCGTAAACCATCTCATCGCTTGCAATGAGATACATGTTGATATACCATGTGCTAGACGTTCCAAAAGGTGTAGGTGGTGGCGTCCGATGGGTGAGTTGTGCGCCAGGACCATCACGAGACCATCCTTTCTATTATACCTATAGGTCTTCAGGAGGGTATAATGGTAGGATCTCACCAGCAAAGGCTTTCACAATCCTTCCATTCAAAATCACTTTATACAGGTTAAGCCATCATAAGGTTTGATCGTATAATTCTAGGGATTTTTTATAATTTACTTTTATATGGCTTAAAAGTGAGATACATCAAGATAGTGTGCCATGCCTATGAGACCACTTGTGCCGTACATGTGTATCATGTTCAGCCTCATCGCAAATCATGAGGCCGGTCTCTTAGGCCTAGTCAGCCCAATCACAAACCCCACCACATTTCTTAGACCCTTGTCAACTCTATTGCAAACCTCACCACTAATTGATTCATGTGGTGCATGAAGTTCTCTACTTGAAGCAAACCGATATCTTAAAAGATAACCAATACGTAAGAGCATGCACAACTACATCATAACCTCCCAAAATTTGTATAATTGCATCGTGACTCTTCACGTTAATTAGAGTAAGATCATAGGGATCATTATGTAGATACAAAGAATATAAGGTTAATGGTGTATTTTATCCGGATTTAAAAAGTTATGGTGTAGAAATCCCTATACAATATTAACATTATGAACCCTATACAATATTAACCTTATTGGCATTTAAATCACAAAATGAAACATGTATAACATACACCATAACAACATGCGTAAACAATGACAAGTTTTTTTAAATCCACCACTTTTACTATATCAACCATTGGTGTGTATATATAATGACAATTACATTCATGCAACATTATTTTTTATACATGGAATTAACGACAAAGTCATATCTACTGCTATATCACGACGGTCCAAATAGTATCGCTTATACATTTTAATTTTTCAAAACTTAGTTAATCATCACTAAATATTATATTAAAATAATAAATATATATTTAAGCACCAATTAATCACTAACATACAATATTTCAGTTGAAGCATAATGTCTGACGGGAATTGAAGAAAGTCTGAAGGATGATGGTATTGCAGTTGATGAACTTCTGACGAGAAGAATTTGAGTATGGGGGATCTCCTAAGTAAGAGTAATTAATGAAACTTTGAAATCTTAAAGCAGTGAACTCCCATTTCAATCAGATCTTAAGACTCTTGGTCAATTAATATATGAAGCCCCTCAAGCTTACTTTCATATTGGTAATTAAGAAGCTGATCGAATCTGCAAAATCAAGAAACTGTTAGAAATAATAAATGTAACTTGGAGGGCATACAACGGGTTCTACTTGTTGGAAATGAAATTCAAAAAATATACTTACGCACACGATGACTATGTAATGTATTTGCTCTATCTATGCCTACCAAGCGTTCAAACAATGCCAACGATGGAACGCGGCTTAACATTGCATATATATAATGTACACTTGAAACCTCACTTGAATATATTATGAGGGAAATTCTACAATATTGAAATCAATTCATTTATTGTTGCGCTCTATTCTGGATCGTTGTGATGTCGGTAAAAGAGATATCATACTCATGCATACACACCATTAGATAGACATGGCCAAAATCACATACATGAGACGCTGACGATGTGGGCGGACCCTGCTATCGACGCAAGCACGAGAGGATGGTGCCACCAAAGCGACATACGAGTTCACGCGAGTGGATCCTTGCATGCGTGCGAGACAATCCGGGATGATCTAAGAATGCCATCGGCCACAACGGACAGGTGGTATGTGGCACCCGACTGGGTTCTCTCTTTGCTCCAAAGATGCAGTCAGAGACGATAATGGGAAGAGACATTTGATGTCCATAATGGTGATGATATTTATCGAGGCCTATGAAGAAGATGGGGAAGAATATATGGGGCTAGACAGTCGCCCGACACGCAACAGTTGAGACCACCAACAATGACGCCTGGCGCCTTCACCTGCAATGCGTTGGCACGTCTGACGACCGCCATTGCAAAAGCCACCTGCAACTCAATGAACGGCTATTAAAAATTACTAGGATAAAAACCTGCGCTTCGCTGCAGGGATTGGATCTATTGTTTATATACATAAACATATATTCTAATTCCAAATCATGCTGCAGTCATTGACAAGTCTGGTCAATTGAAGCTAATAACCATTGCATACCTCTTGCAATAAGTTAATTATCTCATAAATCTAGTAAACAAAGTAGCCGTCTAGATCTATTGACAAAAGTGTAATTCACTCCCACTCCAATTGAAAGTTCTGTGGAATCTAGATTGCCATTCTTAATCCTTGGTAAGTTTGTCTTGTAACAGCTAGTAAGAGCATATGTTGTACCTGATATAGATGCAGATGCTGAGGCGGCTACCTCTGAGGATCTCGGAGGAGTACTGGACGGACTAGATGCAGGCATGATCTCTCTCAAACGAGCTATAAGATCATCGAATCTCTGATCAGAAGCAGGAAGTGGAATACTAACATGCTCAGTATGCTTTGCAACACGCGTTGAAGGAGGAAAATCATGCTTAGAATAACATGTATCCTCAGAGTGTCCAGGCCTGTGGTAGTAAGTACAAGGCTGACGAGGTCGGCTACCCCCTCCCCTACCACGGTTACCATGACAACGGTACTGTGTAAAGCTTCTTCTACCATGAGACGCAGCCATAGCAGAGGAGGTCTGATACTGCTGAGTAACACTGCTAGAAGATATAGAAAGCCTACTCAGTCTACAATATGCCTCCTCCATTGGAGGTATGGTGGCATCGTAAGGATCTGTGATCGACCAACGTCATACTCAAGATCAAGAGCTGCGAGAAAAACTCCAGTCATCACGGAATTTCTGTACGCTTTGAGTTGTTCTGGCGTAGCAGTCAAGGGATGAAAACATGAAGCTTCTCAATCATACCCCGTAGAGAGGTGTAGAGGGTATGGAGAGGACATCCATTCTGCTTCGAAGTGAAGATATCATGGTGGAGTTGTAGTATCTTCGATTCATTTTTCACCGGAGAATACGTGGAGAAGAGAATGTCACACATAGCCTTTGCAGTAGGCTGACTCAGAATATAATTGCCTATCTCTATTGATACAATCCCAGATAGCCAAACACGTGCATACGCATCGCCTGCCTCCCATGAGGCATTAAACCCAATCTTGTCGTTAGGTTCATCCTGTGTGAGGATGTGCTTCTTGTCGTTACACTGCGTTGGGCCCATAAATTGCATAGTCCATAGATTATAATTTGTCCCATCCATCTTGACATTGGGTGATGGACCTTTAAAGGCACCCAGTAATGAGACGTCGACTTTGGAGTCAACTCTGTTGTCTGACATGATGACAACAATGACAAAGACTAGAGTTGTAGAGAAGATTGACTGCGTCTACATAATTATACAAGAAGACGGTTGTGGGTGTAGACTCATACCACAATCTCTTCCATCTGTTTGAGGTCTTTCTAGGTAACTAAGATGATTTTAGATGGCCAAATCAACCCTAAAAACCTAAAGAACAAACATCGAAACGGTCAAACAGGGACCCCTAGTGAGCCACGCGACCCCTAAGACGTAGAGAGTCCGCTGATGGTGGCAGGGACTGCTGATAGCAAGGTTTGCAGCTCTAGGCCATCGTATCAGGGGCCGACAGCGACAACCTTAGCTGGTGCTGCTTGCGGCAGCAGCTGCTGTTGCTGCTGCTATGAGATGACGACATTGACAGCTACTGCAGCATGAGGCACAATGATAGTAATGAGGTCGCCGACGCCCGCTTTTCTCTTGGCGGCGTTCGTCTTAGGATTTTGGTGGGGAGGGGTATCTAGGACACAGGCTCCGGTCTAGTACCGTCACTCTGATACCACGTGGAAAGGAAAAATAGAATTGTCTATTCATCATAGCACTAGAGCTCTCCTATATAGGAGAAAAGCACTATGGGAAAATTACATAATATGTTTGCAAGCTGAAGATCTGTTGAGATGTGTGGTGTAGTAATCGTGCCTCTTCATATAGCATCTCGAATGAAATGACAGTCGATCTTAATATGTTTGGTTCATTCATGGAACATAAGATTTGTAGCAATGTAAGTAGCAGATTTGTTGTCACAGTATAGATGAACAGGAGTGGTGATAGCAACATTGAGTTCTTGCAGAAAAGTCAATAGCCTAGTAACTTCACATGTAGCCTGGGTCATTGCCCTGTATTCTGCCTCTGTACTGGATCGGGAGACTATGGTCTGCTTCTTGCTCCTCCAACTAACGAGGTTTCCTCCCACCGTCATAGTATAACCCGTAGTAAAGTGACGATCCTCAGGAGAGCTTGCATAATCAGCATCAGCATATGTAGCAACATTAATTTATCCATTTACCCCATAGAAGAGGCCACATCCAGATGAATCCTTCAGATAGCGAAGGATCTGAAGAACGTCCTGCCAGTGGATGTAATAAGGTTTCTCCATGTACTGTCTAGCTCTGCTCATAACATAGGATGTGTCTGGCTTAGTAACAGTAAGATACAGAAGTTTCCCAACTAGGCTTCTGTATCGTATAGTGTCTTCAAAAACAGGTATAGTGGAGGTAGAGTGTTTCCTTGGTTATGCAGGAATGCCAGAGGGTTTGCATCCAAGTAACCCTGCCTCATTTAGTATATCTAAGCAGTACTTATTATGTGACATATGAAGTTTCTTCTTGATGCGTAAAACTTCTATGCCCAGAAAATAGCAAAGTTGCCCCAGATCCTTGGTGACAAAGACCTTTTACAAAATATCCTTGGTCTCTAGCACCCCTTTATCATCGTCACCTATAACAACCATATCATCCACATATATATCAAGTATAACGATACCAGTTGACCGTTTTCTGACGAAAACAACGTAGTCAGATGTAGTTCTCTGGAAACCAGAGTGTCGATCTCTGTACTTAGTCTATTGAACCATGCCCTTGGGCTTTGCTTCAGACTATATATTGCCTTGTGAAGTCGGCACACGGTAACTGGAGGTCCTCCAAGAACACTTCGTCGGCGAAGTTCGCCGGCCCAATGCGCGCGGTGGAGAGGTCCTCCGGAGCTGCTGAGATGTGGAGAAGAAGGCCTACGCTGGTCCGCAGCCGGTAGATAGCTCCGATGAGGCTAAGGAGCTCCAGAGAGCTCCGGTGACGAAGGTGGCTCGAAGCTGCTGTGCTCGAATGACCCGACCTCCAGATGAGGTCGATTTGACCTGCAAGCTGCACAGACAGGAACCTGGGTAGAGGGCAAAGTGCCTCGACCCGTTAGCGGGCGAAGGTGTGGTCGGAATGAGGCGGAGCAGGGGTCTCCGGCGAAGCGACAGTGAAGGAGACCCGAGCCTTGGTTCCGGGGCGAACCAAGGTGATCGGAGGTGCGGAGAAGATGGAATGAAGTCTCGTGAAGATGAATTCGGGGTCATATGATCGAATGGGTGAACTGATCGGAGTGAATCGGCCGGCGAAGGCTGACGGCGCAAATTGGGGAAATCTGAAATTAACCTAACCTAAGGGGTATCGGGGGTACCTGATGGACGTAGTCGACTGTGCTGGGGCTAAGGAAGCTCCTGGGGTCTTTACCTCGATGGCTCGTCGAGGCCAGAGGCTCAGCTCGCTCGGTGGCAGAGGGAGTAGCAATAGAGGCAGTTGTGATCGTCGTGCGTCGCGTGACGTTCCTGGATAACTTCGCTTCAGCCCTCTCAGCTCTATCATGGGCAGCGTCTACTGTTCGGCAGTCACACATGTACAATTCATCTAGGATGTTGGTTCGTAATCCATGTGTGTATCGAGCCACCAGTTGAGAATCGCTTTCCTTTAAGTTATTCCGAGCTATCAAAACTTGGAACTCTTCAGTATATTCCCTAACAGTGCGTGTTCCTTGACGAAGGTTTTGGAGGCGATTGTACAATATCTGTCGGTACTCCTCTGGAAGAAACTTGTCCCGAAGCTCCTGTTGCATCCTTGTCCAAGAACGAATGCGTTCTTTTCCCTGGCGGTGACGTTCTTCCTGAAGACGTTTCCACCAAAGTAAAGCAAATCCTTTCAGCTTTAACGTGGTAAACTGGACTCTCCGCTCACTCGACAGTTCCTTCCAAATAAAGAAATGTTCCAACTGATCCATCCAATCAAGAAAGATGTCTGGATCGTGTCGTCCATCAAAGTCAGCCACGTCAATCCTTATACCCCGGTCCCAATTAGGATCTTGATTTTGATTGTGTGGTCAACCGCGCAGCTCAGGCTCTCACCTTGTATCATGTTCTTCAGGTCGACGTCTATGGGGTAGTCGATTCTCACCCTCCTCGTCACCTGAGGGTGACGGCGATTCCAAATGTACGGATGGTTCATCGCTAACATCGCTTTCAGAATTAGGATCAAAGACAATTGGGTCATGTCCACGATGTCGGGGATTACGAGGGTTATGATCCCGCCTACTTGAAGTTGAAGAGCGGCTAGTGTCCCTTCTACAGTGTTCCCTTCTGTACTCCCTATCCATTCTGACAAAATTCAAGACTTCCAATTGTTGAGTGTTATTAGCTACTGTCCTCTCTATGTTTTCTATACGGGTGTTAGTGCATCGGATTTCCTCACCCAAGTTTGCTATCAATGCTTCCAATCGCGCCATGGGATGTGGATCAGGGTGGTGAGCCATAGAAGTTCGGTTCTCACGGGTCTAGGGACTTTAACAAATGCAATATGATTTTTTTTGTGAAATGCAAGACAATGAATATGACTCGGATCTTTCGCTCTGATACTACTTGATGCAAACAGAAAAGGGGATGTTCACAGGTCACTCGACTACCATTCACAATGCGGGTGAATCAATGTCCTACTGGGTCTACATAATATTTTATGCCATGAGTGCCTAACTGATGGGTAAAATTTACAAACTTCTGACTATCTAATCAATGCAATAAACAGATCTTCGGACTAATTGCTGCAAGCACAAAGGAACAATACCCACTAAATTTGGGAAATAACCACGTATAATATGCGATGACTGGCAGATAACAAAGAAAACTATTGTCGTACAGGGAAAATAAATGAATCAGAATATTCCAGACAAAATGAAGACAAAAATGAAGACAGGATGAAAAACATATCCGTACAGAATTGAAAAAAAAAATAAATGAACGACCGTTTATTTAACTTGAAATCATTACAGAACAGGACACCACATAACCGAACAGAGGGAAGGCCCAAAGGAACCAAACATGTGGACTATCAGACAAAAAATACCCGGAGAGAGCAGCAGCGATTGGCGGGGTTGGGATGGCGAGGCTGGCAATTTGCAGTGGCGCTGGAATCTGGGATGGGATGATGATGTCCAGGATGGTAGCGGGGATGTTGACGGTGGAAGTTGGAGGAGAGGGGATGGCGAGGCTGGCAGCGGAAGAGGGAGAGAAAGGAGAAGGGAAGCGGGTTGAGGGGAAGAACTGTGGAAGGAGAAGGGAAGTCGGGGAGAGAGGGAGGGAAGAAGAGAGAAAGGGAGGTAGGGGCCCGTAGGGTTTTGTTTCATATCTCAAAAGCTGCTGCCCATGTTCCCTATAAGGCTCCTTTTATAACAATGGGAGCAAAACCCTAGACTATGGACTCCAAAATTAGAAAATTACATAATAAATAAATAAAACAATTGCAAAAGGACTCCTGAGATTCTGTCTTTCATGGTAAAATTCCATCTAGCCCCTCAAAACTGGGCAAAACTGTATCAACGGCGGAGGGACATAGACATCATCGTTGGTAGTGGACGGTACCAGCCTGTCACCTGCAGGGAACAATACATAACAGACTCAAAGAATGTGACATCAGCACTGACAAAGTATTTCTTGTTGATGGGGTCATAACAGCGATAGCCCTTCTGAGTCCGAGAGTAACCGACAAAGACACACTTGACAGCTCTAGGAGAGAGTTTGTCAAGTCCAGGAGTCAGGAGATGTGTAAGCACAAGTAGTTTGGTGAATAATGCCCTTCGACGAGAGAAACTGAGAGAGGGACCGTGTGCAGAATTCTAGAGCATTATCTGTACGAACATATTTGATAGTAGAAGAAAAAACATCATGCACTTCATTAATCAAATTTTTAATCACATCTCCTGCTTCAGATTTATTCTTTAAGAGAAAGACCCAAGATACACGAGAGAAATCATCCACTACAACTAGATAGAACCTATGTCCCTGATGATCGGGAACACGACTCGGACCCCAAATATCAATGTGAAACAACTCGAACGGGGAGCGATTGCTCCGAACCTGACGACTAGGAAAGCTAGATCGATGATGCTTTCCCAACTGACACGCTTCACAACGAAAGGAAGAACTGGGAGAGATCTGAGGCAGAAGGTGTCGTATTTTCTGGAGCGGGAGATGACCAAAGCGAAGATGCCAGGTGTACGGAGATACTGGTCTGGCGGAATGAGAAGAGACACCTGCATATGTGTTAGAAAATCGGAAGCGGAAGCGTAAACATGGATAAAAGATAATAAAAGAAAAGAACAACGGGATTTTACGTGGAACCCTACTCCGTGAGGAGCGGGATGAAACCACGGGAGAAGCCCTCAATGGGGCATGCTATGCATTTCTTTTTCTCAATGGATACAGGAGGTCCGGGGCTCCTTATATAGCCTCTCCAGAGCCTCCAAGTCCCACCACTGGACGATGTGTGACTAAACACTGGATAGGGTAAATGGATCTCCTCCAGGATCCATTTACCCTGCTACAACACAATGGGCGCATACAGCAAATGCTCCAATACTCCCCCTCAAGCTGGAGCATGCAATGCTCAGCTTGGACAAACAGAAATAAACTCAACTCAACGCTACAGGACACTACGGACAATATCAACCCAACGCGCACATTGCTGCAGTCGAGGACGTTGCTTCTCATGCCGTGCAGGTGAGGAGGACGAGCGGGCTGGAGTGTGAGTCAACTGAAGACTCGAAATCTGACCATCGAGTCTAAACTTGCGCCTGAAGTCTCCTCGTCGGAGAACTGGGTCTCTCCCATCTGGCTTAGAGAATGGTGCACTGCTCTGGTGTACCTATGATACCACATGAAAACCCTTGCCCTCAAGGGAATGGTCCTCTGCTCTAGAGTCCCTATGGCTCACATGAAAACTCTGGCCGAACAACTACAAGAATGATGGGGACCTCAAACTGATGATGTCAACTTATGCTCATCTGAAAAATGACCGCAAACTCGTGCGTCGTAACCACCAAATGCAACTTCCCAAGAGATGCATCCCTTCATAATTAATCATGAGCCACAATATAAAAATACAAAATAATGTTGACAACTACCATATATGGTAGTTGTCTACACAAAATTTCTTACATTCTCCCACTTGGCTCATGTATCAAATTTGTTGCTTTACATTTGTCTAGTTAAGCTCTATTAATATGAATCTTGGCGGTAGATCCCTTTCAAGCAGATATATCCTTCCAAACATTACAATAGCAATAGTTTGCTTAACATGACAAATCTTTATGTGTTAATATCAATATATTAACACGGGTCCTTTCTTTATGTCTGTTCATTAATTGCATGCTATTGAAATATAACAGACAATAAACAAAAGATCATTATACCGAACTTAAGGTGTACACACATGGATGTATTGATATTATTATAAGGTACTAGATAGGCTCATTTCAGTTACATGATTGATGAATACACTAGGAGGCAAACCCTTTGTCATAGGATCCGCAATCATGTACTTAGTACCTATATGTTCAATCAGTACTAAATGACCTCTAACTTTCTCTTTAACAACAAGATATTTAATGTCAATTCTCATTCCGGCACGCGTATACTTGTTGTTGTTAGCGAAAAATACGGCTGCAGAATTATTACAATGAATCTTTATTGGTCTTGAGATTGAATCCACTATCTTGAGACCCGCAATGAAATTCTTTAGCCAAAGTGCTTGTGTAGTAGCCTCGTGACATGCTACGAATTCAGCTTCCATGGTACTTGATGTGACAAGTGATTACTTCACACTTCTCCATGAAATTGCACCTCCAGCAAGCAGAAAAATGTATCCAGAGATAGATTTTCTATCCTCCTTACTACCTGCATAATCCGAATCCGAATAGACAATGACTTCTAAGGAATCTGAATGCCGGTAGATTAGCATAAAATCCTTAGTTCCTTGCAAATATCGCAAAACCTTCTTTGCCGCTATCCAATAGTCCATGCCTGGATTGCTTTGATATCTACCCAATATTCCAACTGCAAAACATATATCTGGTCTAGTGCATGTTTGGGCATACATCAGACTCCCAATGATAGATGTATATGGAATGTCCTTCATCTGTTCCTTTTCTAAATTATTTTGAGGATATTTGAATGAGAAAATTTTATCTCCTTTTACCATAGGTGCTGGGGTAGGAGAACAATATTTCATCCCAAATCTCTCTAATAATTTTTCAATATAGGCATTTTGAGACAATCCGAGTACTCTCTGAGATCTGTCTCTATGAATTTCAATGCCAATGACATATTTAGCATCGCCTATATCTTTCATTTCAAAATTATTAGAAAGAAACATCTTTGTATCTCGTAACATCCCAAGGTCATTACAAGCAAGTAAAATATCGTTTACATAAAGGACTATAAAAGCATATTTACTCCCACTCGTCTTAAGATATATACAATTATCAACAATATTCTCAACAAAACCAAATGAAGTTATTGCATTGTTGAACTTAATGTACCATTGACGAGATGCTTGTTTTAGTCCATATATAGACTTCTTTAATTTACAAACCAAATGCTTGCTATTATCTAAAATAAAACCCTCAGGTTGTCGCATGTAAACATATTCATCCAAATCTCCATTAAGAAAGGCCGTTTTCACATCCATTTGATGTAACTCTAAGTCAAAATGACCTACCAATGCCATGATTATTCGCAATGAGTCCTTTCATGATACTGGAGTGAAAGTCTCATGGTATCTATGCCTTCCTTTTGAGTGAAACCTTTAGCCACAAGTCTGGCCTTATATCTCTCAATGTTGCCTAATGAGTCTTTCTTAGTTTTAAAGGCTCATTTGCAACCAATAGATTCCGCTCCTTTGGGTAGCTCTACCAAGTCCCATACTTGGTTTGCACTCATAGAATCCATCTCCTCCCTCATGGCATTGTACCATTTAGTAGAGTTAATGCAATTCATGGCTTGTGAAAATGATGTTAGATCCTCTAATATTCCCATGTTGTAGTCACATTCTTGTAGATATGTTATAAAATCTGATGAGATTGTAGATTTTACTACCCGACCAGATCTAGTTGTAACAACACCTTGTTGAACAGTTGGTGCTATTTCAACTTGATTTTCAGGTAGCGGAGGATTCACCATTGGTTCAACCAAAGGAATATCTTGGACTTGAGGGACAACAATATCTTGATGTTATATCTCATCCAAGATATCGTGTTGAATATTTTGCTCCTCCCTTTCCAATGGTATAACAAGATCCGGTAATTCATCAAGTATGATGTCTTTAATTACCATCCTGCTCCCACTAGTCTCGCTATTTTCCAAAAATATAGCATTCCTTGATTCTACAATACTCGATTCCCTATTTGGACAATAGAATCTATAACCTTTAGAGCCTTCTGGATAACCGATGAAGTATCCACTTGTAGTCTTCATATCCATTTTTTTCTCATGTGGGTTATAGATTCTAATCTCAGCTTGACAACCCCAAATATGTATGTGTTCCAATCTTGATTTCTATCCCTTCCAAAGCTCAAATGTAGTGGATGGAACTGCTTTTGATGGAACTATATTTAATATATACACGGCTGTCTTTAGAGCTTCACTCCAAAAGGATAAAGACAATGAGGAGTTACTCATCATACTTCTAACCATGTCTATTAATGTGCGATTCCGTCTTTCGGGGACACCGTTTTGATCCGACTCACCGGGCATTGAAAATTGATGTTCAATGCCTTCATCCTTAAGAAATCGCGTAAATGGACCAAGTTTTTGTTCTCCTCCAACATACCTACCGTAATACTCACCACCTCTATCTGATCTCACAATTTTAATTTTCTTTTCTAATTGTCTCTCTACTTTTATTTGGTAATCTTTAAAAGTATTTATAGCTTCTGATTTTTCAAATAAAAGATAACGATACATGTAACGTGAGAAATCATATATGAAGGTGATGAAGTATTTTTGACCACTAAAACATTCTATAGGGAACTGACCACATTTGTCAGTATGTATAATTTATAAAAGACGAGTACTTCTCCTTGATCCTTTAGTATGTTTGTTGGTATGTTTACCTTTAATACACCCCACACAAACACTTGAATCAGTAAAGTCAAGAGCATCAATTACTCCATCATTTACTAATTTCTTAATTCTCTCAATGGAGATGTGGCCTAATCTTTTATACCATAACGTTGATGATTGATCACTAATATGTTTTCGCTTTTTACCAACAACATTGTAAACAAGGAGATTGCTTTCAAAATGTGAATCTAAATGCATTTTCTACAAATTATCAACCAATTCACTTGTGCCAATTAACTTATCATTCTTGAACATTTGGAAAAGTAATTTATCAAATAAAAATTTGTATCCAAGTTTACAAAGTCTAGATATAGAAACCAAATTTCTAGAGAACTTGGGTACATAAAAAACATTTTCCAAATCAAGAACATAACCATATTGTAAAATGAGTCTTTGTGTTCTAATCGCTTCTACATTTGAAGACATGCGATTTCCCATAAATACGCTTTGCTCATTTTCCATTGGTCTCCTTGTGCTCAGAAAGCCCTGCATGGAGTTGGAAATATGGATTGAAGTTTCAGAGTCAATCCACTAAGTATTAGAAGGAACATCAATGAAATTAGATTCATGACATACTTGACATAGATGTATACCTTTCTTGGCGAGCCATTCCTTAAATTTGATACATTCTTTTTTAACATGCCCAGGTTTCTTGCAAAAGAAGCACTTTGCCTTCTTAAATTCGTTTGACTTCTTTTCTGGATGTTTCACATCCCTTTTCCATTTATTCTCTTTCCTACAAGTGACCAAATGGACACTCTCAACCTTCTCTTGTTTGAGCCTATTTTCCTCTTGTACACACATCACTAATAACTCATTTAGAGTCCAATGATCTTTATGTGTGTTGTAGGAAATCTTAAATGGCCCATATTGTGAAGGTAAAGTGTTGAGAATTAAATGAACAAGTAAGGGCTCAGAGATATCAAGTTTAAGTACTTTAAGTTGAGCAACAATGTTGCTCATTTCCATTATATGCTCTCTTATCCCGGTGCAACCATTATACTTCATAAAAGATAATTTTGTTAGGAGTATGCTTGCCATAGCCTTTTTCTGAAGTTTTAAACTGTTTTTCAACAGAGTCTAAAAACTCCTTTGCAGTCTTACATTCAGGAGTTGAACCCCTGATATTCTTGGCTATGTTAGTTTGCATGATCATTAAGCTTAATCGGTTGGATTTCTCCCACTGTTCATACAAATCCTTGACGCCTTGATCACTTTCATCCATAGGCTTCGCCGGTTCCTCAATACGAAGTGCGTAGTCAAGGTTCATACATCCTAAAGCAAGAAGAATCTTCTCTTTCCATTCAGAAAAATTATTTTCATGTAGAATCAGAACAGAATTCAAGACATTGAATTGAGTAGACATGAAAGCGGTACTATCTGCAATAATTTCATAACAAAACTACCACAATAAGCAATAACTCAAGCATAAAGCTTAATTCAAAATACCAACTTATTTAGTATTTGAGAAATCAATGTACTATCATTACAAGACTTGTTGTGGCTAAAGAATTGTAATATACAATTGATTTTCTTAATAAATGAAACAAATAAATTTCAAAAATTCATTAGAAATTCGGTACATGTGGGAATTAGAATAACTAATAAATAGTTTATCTTTCTCATTTCAAAAAAAAATCCAATTAACTCCATCACTTAATGTAATTATTGACATTGTAATCCTAGATGTTGTGGCTACTCTTGGATAACTAACCAATAATTACCCATTGTCAATAATCAATATGCATAATATGAATCGATCAGATGCTGTGGCTATTCCTACATATTCAATTATACATACGTACCCGAATGATATAGGGAGTTAATCAACAGGAGTTATTAAGGAGTTTCACCACGATTATTATCAACAAGAAAAAGAAGTCACATCAATCTAAGTAAATTGCAACGTGAATAACTAGCAATCTTGTGACTTAATTACCAACGAAGGGGCAAAAATCACAGAAATCAAATCCGTAACTAAAAAAAATGGATTTGTATCCAACAAGAATGTGACAAAAAAATTAACTTAATAACTTATCTCCTTCACAAAACTTGGACTTGCAACCTTATGAAAACATGCATACGTATTGCACCAATGACACAAGGGAACAATAAAGATCATACTATGAATGGCAATGATCAAGATCGAAAATGGTTTTGCAAGTGGACACCAAGATTAATTATTTCAAAAGTCAGAAGTATTTTCTTGGCAGAACAAGTATATATACGTGTGTCATGTTCAGAGATTCAAAGCAATCCAAAACGATACAGTCCAAGTTGAGTTGCATTATGATGCTCGTAGACAATCCTCAACTGGGAGTTGGAGAGCCACAAATTCGTCAATTTAAAGTATTCAACCCACGATCGAATAATAGCAGACAAGGTTGAGAGGGTACTGATAACGCTCCCGCACCCTATGTTAATTCGGTCAACTTAATGTCCAAATTAATGTTAATAATTCGTTGCAGTCGGATACGAGAGGTTGATCAAAAACCACTTATCGATTAATGTTAAGTGATGATATTTTTTTACTTGGTGGAGTCCAAGGTCGATCTCAGGGAGGCAACTGTCTCCTTAGGTGAATTACAGCAATTTTTCAAGTGTTGATTTTCGAGGATCAATTTTTTTTTTGGCCTTTTTAATTGTTATGCAGACATATGCAGACAATGCAGGCCAATTTAGCGTTTAATTTAATTGATGTATCAAATGACGTCCAAAAATAATGAAAATTGGCCAGATGACTATTTATGATGAAAATGACCTACACTAATTTTTTTGGGATTTTTCGACTCAAAATAAATTTTCTGTGAATTAAATAAGCAGACAGAGTAATTTTCAGTAATTAATTTTTAATAAATATCAAATCACACTTTTTTCAAGAACTAAAATTATCCTAGGTGGGTCTAATGATAAGGGACCTAGGAAAATTAACAGGACTTAAATTTACTGTGAAATGAATTAATAAAAATTAATTTAAGAAAATCACTAAACTATTTATTTAAGCCTCGATATGCGTGCAAATGCTATGAAATTTTTATGGTGTGTTAGAAATGATGTCCTTAGGCTACTGTGGTTTTTTCATAATTTTTGAAGGCACAGATAATTAATTAAAAATCAAAAGGCATCACTAGGCAAAATATGTCAACAATGAACCAATTAATTCATTAATAATTCAAATAAGCCTACAAAAATCAGACACGTGTACTAACAGATGGAGGACAAAATTTCCAACAACATGCAATTTTTAGAATCTCAAAATGATGAAAAATGCACTCTAGGGACACGTGCAAACACAAGGGTGTAATTGCAATACTGGAAATTGAAACTTCAATAAATAAATATGCTGACATGGACTAAAATGCAATTACCGATAACATGCAGGACTTGTATGCAATTTCTCCACGAGACACGTGCTCCTCACGTGGGGTGTGCTTCACAGGGACCTTTTTGTAATTTCCGAAAGCTTCAGGGGCGTCTGTGCAAATAACCCAGGCCGCACGTGCTCCTCACGTGGGCGACCTAGGTTCGGATGGCGTCGGAGGCTCGGAGCGAGGCTCGGGTCCTCTGGAGGTTCGGACGATGGCTCGATGCAGCCTCGGGTAGCCCGAGCCTAGGCTTGGAGGCCGAGGCTCGGGTGCGTAGACGTGGCGGCCTGAAGGCCCTCGGATCAAGATGGATCCAAGGGATGTCGATGAAGATGCGTGGCGACTGAAGAGCCGTCGGATCTGAGGTGCGATTAACGGTCGAGGATGGTCGCGGTGATGGAATACGTGGCGGGACGAGGGCCGTTCGATCGGATGATCGAACGGATGCTGCTTCTTCGTCTCGAACGGTCCTCCGCCACCTGCGGAGGAGAAGGCAGAGCTCCGGTGGGGCTGGGCTTGCTCCGCCTCGGTCGCCAGGCGTCGATGAAGAACGTCGTCGGCACCCAAGTGCCTCGGAAGAAGCGGGGGCGTGCGGCGAAGCTTCCGATGGGCTCAGGGGCTGCGGAGGCTCGCTGGAGCTCGCTGGAGACGAAGCTCGAAGAGACCTCCGGTGAGACTCCGGCCAATGAAGAATTGAAGACCTGCAAAAGGTTAGATGTGTAGCCGAGGCGTGCAGGTGTCCGTGGAGAGGAGTGGAGTGATCGGCGAGGCCTGAAATGGAGTGTGATGGTCCGGCGAGTGAGCTCCGGCCAAACGGCGGAGCTGTTCGTCGGAGTAGCGTGGTATGCGTCGTCGGAGTGTGCGGAAGGTACCGCGAGGATCAGAGCTTCGACGCGAAGCTCGTCGAGGTGATTGGGAGGTGCGAGGGTGGTCAGTTACGGCGAATAAAAACGGAGAAGAATCAAGAAAATTGGAGAAGAAGATCGGAGGGCAATGGAGGGAGTTACCTGGGGAATGGGGCTCAGCTTTGAGCTCCAGGTCGTCGCTCAAGGGATCGGTAGGGTCCCGAGCTCGGGCAGCGGTTCGAGGGAGGCTGCAGCACGGCGGTGGCGGCCGTGGATCTCGCCGGAGGTGGATCCCTGTCTTCGCTCAACAACTCACCAAATTGTTGTCACCAAATGGTAGCTTGGAGCTTGGGGATACTCTCTGGAGTGGCGGATAGGGGTGAAAGGCGAAGGTGGTGGCGTATTTATAAGGCGAAGAAGGTGGGTTGGCTGGTGGAGTGGCGAGGTTGGTGGTCGTCGTGGGGCGAGTATGGTGGAGATGGTGGAGCTTGAGGGAGCTGGCGAGGGAGAGGGACGAGTGGGTGACGTCGTGGGGGGGTCAGCGGCCGAAGGAGTTGGCTGATGTGCGACCAAAAATAGGAAGGGGGCGCCCCTCCCGCAAGGCAAGGGACGTGGGGGAGAGGGGCGCCTGGAGGTAGGAGACGAGGTCCTCACCGTTGGATCATGTGATCCAACGGTGGAGATCAGATCGTGGTGAGCGGGTATGATTAGATCTGGGGACCCAAGATGATGGGTCATGAGAGAGCCACGTGGCGCATTGTGGCGAGGCGCGAGCGGATGGTTCAGATGAGAGGGTGGAGTTGATCTGAGGGTCGAGACTCGCTGGAAGAGGGCGGCTGCGATGAGAGGATCGGGGACCTGATCAGGCGGCGCAGATGCTTCCACGTGGAAGGCTGAGAGCGCGGCGCTAAGGGACGGTGGAGATGAAGTGTGGGGCGGATCTGATGGCTGGAAGATGGCCATGTACGTGGAAAGGCCTGGGCCGTTGGATCTGAAGCGAGATCCAACGGTGGAAGGCGCGGGCGGATGAGGCGAGGGGCAGCGGGCCGCGTGGCGCAACCAGAGGGCGCCACGTGGCCTGCTGTGAATGGTTGGAGGAAGAAACACGTGTAGAGAGAAGAGGAAGCCGAATTTGGAAAAACTCAAAACATGAAAGTTGTAGATCTTAATGAGATCTACAAGTTTCATGTTGACCAAAGACGGAGATGAGGTCAAATATGATACATAAATACAAGGATACATAAATATACATGTGTAGTATACAAAATGGCCCAAAAACCCAAGTCTCTCATACAAGCTCCAATTTCAATGAAATTAGTCTCATTTTGAAGGTCTTTTAATATGTAGTAATCTAAGAGAGAGTAGACCTAATTAGGAGTTTGTATGAGGGCTTTATGTGTGTTTTAATGTACAAGGGTTCTCAGGATATTTGGGTTATTTTACAAGGGTGATTTTTGGCATTCTTCCCTATATTATTAAGGAATATATATGTAGTATAGAGAAGAAGTTATTTTGATGAAGAGGTATTTTACAGGGGATTTTTGGCTTCTTATTTAAATGCAGATGAGCTGCTAAAATGCATGAATTATGGATGCATGCATGAGTGTTATTTATGCAAGATAAAAGGAAATATGCCTCTATTTTCTCGGGAACAAGGCTCTATTTTTGACTTTTGATGTGATGAATCACAGATTCATCAACCCCCTATACTTAAACCTTGCTCGTCCCCGAGCAACTAAAATGAAATGCAAGAGTGAAATGATTTTGGGTTCCATACCAAGGTCATGAACAAAAGTTGAAAAATGGAGCCTGACTCGAACTTTGGATTAATTGTGTGGCGGAACCTTATTGGGACCTGAACTTAAGACCTAACAGACTTCAAGTTCCACAAGTCTTCTATTCAAGACTCCTCAATAGTCAGGTCAGAACAAATCCTCAAACGCAAATTTCTGATGACTATGATTCTTACTTGTACTGTGTAAGTGATTTGTAACTCTCCACATCAGAAATGGCTCGGAACCAGCCTCCTCTAACAAGGTAACTCAATAACCCGGTATAGTAACTCTTTCCTCGAGGAGCGGGGTATTCCCTTCTAAGTTCAAGTGCGACCAACTCAAGAGGAGGGGGTAGAGAAGAGAATGGACGGTAACCAGTGTAGCTACCTATCCCGGGATGCCTGACCAGTGTAGCCAAGTCATCCAGCTGCATTTCTTTACTAGTATACAGGCTCCGACAGGTATTTTATTTTTTTCTTGAACCTGTCTGATTTTTTTGGAGTTTTTGCATATTTTTTTTCAACAGCAGCATGTACATCAGGAGTTTTTCCTCTTGAGTCAGTAGACTATCCCTCTTTTGAAGCATTATTGCAACCCACAGCACCCTGTCCTTAGATGTCAACACCACTAGACTAGGTTGAGACGCACATCCCTCCCTAGAGGAGGACGGATGTTTCCACCCGTGTGCTACTCCAAGCTAAAGGATTCTACCTCCTCACCACCTCATCAATGAAGAGCTACGTGCATAGTGCTTGTCCAAGTTAGGTCATTATCTAAAAGAATTATGCGTATGCACGAGATATTCTACTTAGACTCATTAAGATGACATGTGAACATAGACATGCGGACTCAAAGAATTAAGTCGCTTGACCTGAGAAATCTTAACTCCAGTTCCCATAAGGTTCCTCTGAAATTAGGTGGAATAAGGTCAAATCAAGTCCATCCTCAATATCTACTCATAACTTGGTTCAGAACCCACTAACTTTTCACTTTGCATATGCAAAGTATGCAGATGAGATGAGATGTCATGCTATGAAAATGCAAGACTCTTTTTATTTTTTTTATATGCAGAGATGATATGCAAGAGTAAATAAGAAGCCTATATTTTTCGATTTTTCTCTTTTTTTTTCCTTTTTTTCCTTCCTTTTTTTTTCATTTTTACCCACCCGTAATTATTGTAAATATATACAAAAATACGCGAAAATACGCGAAAGTACGAGCTATGGGTAAAGTATATATGTAATATATACACGTCCCCTTATGCTTAGCGTGTGCTATGTCCTCAGAGCACGAAAGCGACTAAAAAGACATAGCTCGGGCTAAGCGTAGGAGAGCTAAAATAACAAAAAGTATAGAAGTCGTCCCGCCCCCCTATACTTAGGCTCTGGTAGCCTAAGTGTAGAAGAAGATCAGAAATGGGGCGGACGAGGAAAAGAGGGGAAATAAATGAATATATACACGGTGGGCATCGGTCCCCCCTATACTTAGGCTCTGGTCAGCCTAAGTATAGGACAAGAGTGAGTAAGAGGACCAATGTGATCTGGAGGATGTACAATGAATAGATGCGGGTCACTCTCCCCCTATACTTAGGATCTGGTTATCCTAAGTATAGTCATGAGATGGAACCGGGGCGAGTGATTCGAATCACTGGGGAGGGAGGGAGAGAAATGTATGTACAAGAAAGAGTGAGGATATACAAGGATTAAGAAGGTTTGTGACGAACCTTCTTGCGGACGCGAGGAGGTGGATAATATACATATGTGTCGCTGTCGGAATCGTCCTCAGATGAATAATAGTGAGGTGTAGGGATCGTCCAACGAGGGTCGACACATGGCTGCTTGCTTAGATAAGGCTTAAGAACAGCCGAACTGAGCTCACTCATATAAATCACCTTATCCGGACCAGATGAGGATTCCTCTAAAGCTTCCTTCTCCGGAGTGGTGAAGGAGACTTTCTTAGTCGATTTTCTAAAACCTGAATCATTGAGAGGGAGATGAGAGCGACGCGCCTTGAGAGGTTCGGGGGAACATCTCGAGGAATCAATTCTCGACTTCCTCTCACTAGATAGCCAATTAGAAGAGGGAGCAACCGTGTTTTTATGTGGAGTCAATTTAGTCTTGGTTGTTTCCTTTGAAGGTCCAATGTGTGGTGCGGTGCTGACCATGGTTTCCTCATCAGACGAGTCACCATATAGATTGGAATATTCCTGAAGGGTTAGCACGCGTCTCGGGAAGGAGCTAGTGGTCTCAGTTGGCTTGGCATTATTGGGCTCTTGTGTCGGATCATTGAAATGATCAAGGCAATCCTCAAATATCATGTCCGACTCAATGATATCTTCCGGTCGTGAGTCCTCCTTAGAAGCTGTCACGGTGGTGGTACAAGCAGTTGATGAAGTGGAGGTGTGGGGAGTCTCTGATCCAACGGTCGTCCGGACAGTCGGTTTCTCAGGTGTAGCAGAGAGGTGGGACTCATCTACCTCTCGATGGTCATGACTGTCAGAGGATGTGCGGGTCACCTTAGAGTAAAGTGTATCAAAGAATGGGTGAGGTCGAAGCGCTCCCAATGCTGAAAAATCGATCTCCCGAGTCTCGCAATCTATAGTCGCCTTAGCCAAGGCTAAGAACGGCTTCCCGAGAATAATTGGAGACTGGGAAAACTCTCCTCGATGCTCGATGTCAATGATCGTGAAGTCCACCTGGAGTACAGCACCTTGGAAAGTAACGATGACTGAAATGTTTCCTCTCGATCGTTTGATGGATCGATCAGCCAGCTGAACGATCTCTCTCGATTTTCTGATTGGCCTGAGTTTGAGCTTGTCAAACACAGAGGTGGGGAGGATATTTATCGGTGAGTCATCATCGATTCTTGCATGGGTAAAGATGGTGTCTTTGATTTCACATTCAACTCGGGGCAACCGCTTCACTCTGCGGCTCTTGGTCTTTCTCCCCATCACCAAGGAGGTGGCCATAGACACTATATGTCTTTCAGTCCTTGTCCTCTTATTGCCCGACCTCTTGGGCATCAATTTACTTCTCACAAATCGTTTGAGGTCGGGAAAGTGATCTATGGCCTTTATTAAGGGAAGTTTGAAAATCAATTCTTCATCGAGTGCTTCCCTTAGGGCAGGATCCAATTTTTTTAGGTCATTTTCATTTTCAATTTTTATGTGGTTTTTTGGTTTTTCAATGTTTTTGGTATTTTGGATAGATGAATGATCAGACTCTGGATTGGAAGGCAGGGGGTTAGTAGAAGAGGGAAATAGAATGGACTCCAGCTGTACAGACGGTGTGGGTTCCCTAATGTTTGCTTGGCTTTCAACCTCAAAATTACTCATATCCTTTTCCACTTTCATTCTCAAGCTGGCAGAAATTGAGTTCAATATTTCCATGACATTTCTCAACTCATTACTGAATGATTCACTTTTTTCAATAAGTCTGGAAATGTCATCCTCCACAAAATTCCCATGACAATTCATGGGAGAGTTCTGCTCAATTGGAGGAGACTGCTGAGATGTTGAGGTCTCATACTCAACATACCTATACTCTGGCATGTATTCCTGGGTCGAGTATGGATCATCCGAATGGCAGATATTGGTCAGAGCCTCATATGATGGAGTCAATGAACGAGGGACTATTAAGTCTAGCTCATTAGTCCACTCCTGTGAATGTATAGGCTCTCCGAATGAAGGCTGGTTAATGGAGGCTTGATCACTAAAGTCAATCAAGTCTGGAAAATCATGATATTCAGGCCCCTCAATTCGGGTTGTTTGATCGATCAAATGATGCCCTAAGGTCAATTCGGGAGGTGTATATGTAAATTGTTGTATGGTCCCTACTTGAGGTGAGAATGAAGTAAACGGGGGCATATAATTCTGCCAATCATCTGTCTCAGCCGTGGCTTGCTCTTCATTTGATCCTTTAATTCCTGCAAGCTCTTGAGAATAAGGACAGTCAGCCCAAGATGGAAGTGGATCCGGAATGTCAGAATATGGAGTAGGTGAGAAATGCGAAGAAGTGGAGAAGTCAGTCGGAGTTTTGACTTCAAGATCGGGTTGAGGAGGAGCCGGCCACGGGTAAGGGTCTCCCGTGGATGGCGGAGGAGAAAGCGAAGATGAACGGTATATGATCGAGGAGGAGTGACCAGAGGTCACGGTGTATGGGGACCAATATCCCGACATCTTGAAGAGGAAAGGAAGAAGATTGAGGTAGAAAATGCGCAACTACACAGGATAACGCACACGGACAGACACAAAGACAAACGCAAGAGCAAACTCCGAGTTCACACTCAACACGGTGAAGGACTCGAAATCGAGTCCGATTAATCTGGTTGATTTTAAGTGTGAGTTTAACAGACAAGATAGCAAGGATTACGCGGCCTAAAGGGAAGTCGGCTCAGAGCCGGATGCGTCTTCCCTGTTTATCCTGTCGTCTAAGATACCGCCGCTCCTTCCTTTCTTCGCTCCTATCCCAAGCCGATGGATTCAGTGACCACGCCCCTATCTACCTGCAAGCAGGCGGAGGCTGACAAGGCCGGAACTTCACCCCGGGGGGTTACTGGCAGCTTGTCGCGAAGTACCGCAATTTCGCCCCTATCTACCTGAGACAGGCGGAGGCTACTTGGTACTAGTCAAAGAACCTGAAATTATTCGACTTGTGATATTTGCTAGGATCAGTCAGAACGTGATATGGAAGGCGGGGATTTGGGCTCTGCCTTAAGGTGTTCACACACACTCAAGTACCCTCACTCAGCCTGAAAACAAGGTCGGGGTTACTCTCCCGCAAACAAGGGTTAATTTTAGTTAATTTTTTTGGGTCCAATTCAATTATCAGCCTCGATTTTAGAGATTAGTTATCACTGATATTAATCCACACAAGCACTCACGTCTACCGTACAGTCCCAATTCCTTTATCCTAGGTTAGAAAACCGAGAGAGAGAATCGGAAAAAGCCGATGCGATCGAGAAAACGATGATGAATGCTTGGTTAAGAAGACTTACAGTGCCTCCAGCTCTCTACTATGCAGGATGCAGTACTGAATTGAAATTTTACACTATATGCAAATGCAAACGAGAAAAGCCGCTCCTAAACAGGCAGTTCTATTAGCGAGTGAAGAACGAATTTAATTTGACTAGATCTGCGGTCTAAGTGCGTCTTTTACGTGCAATGTGTGATCCTAAATAATTACGAGCACAAGCAAATCCTAGAGTGGCTCGAGGAGCCGCTAGTGCAAGCTAAATTACCAATCACCCACACAGCACACGGGACACGGTTTCCACTATATTTACACGCGCGAGATCCCAAACGGGAACCGCTGGAAATAATGCAAAAGAAAAATAAAATAAAAAGTACAATGCCTCTCTTTCTCTCAACACAACTTAATGTCCAAATTAATGTTAATAATTCGTTGCAGTCGGATACGAGAGGTTGATCAAAAACCACTTATCGATTAATGTTAAGTGATGATATTTTTTTACTTGGTGGAGTCCAAGGTCGATCTCAGGGAGGCAACTGTCTCCTTAGGTGAATTACAACAATTTTTCAAGTGTTGATTTTCGAGGATCAAATTTTTTTTTGGTCTTTTTAATTGTTATGCAGACATATGCAGACAATGCAGGCCAATTTAGCGTTTAATTTAATTGATGTATCAAATGACGTCCAAAAATAATGAAAATTGGCCAGATGACTATTTATGATGAAAATGACCTACACTAATTTTTTTGGGATTTTTCGACTCAAAATAAATTTTCTGTGAATTAAATAAGCAGACAGAGTAATTTTCAGTAATTAATTTTTAATAAATATCAAATCACACTTTTTTCAAGAACTAAAATTATCCTAGGTGGGTCTAATGATAAGGGACCTAGGAAAATTAACAGGACTTAAATTTACTGTGAAATGAATTAATAAAAATTAATTTAAGAAAATCACTAAACTATTTATTTAAGCCTCGATATGCATGCAAATGCTATGAAATTTTTATGGTGTGTTAGAAATGATGTCCTTAGGCTATTGTGGTTTTTTCATAATTTTTGAAGGCACAGATAATTAATTAAAAATCAAAAGGCATCACTGGGCAAAATATGTCAACAATGAACCAATTAATTCATTAATAATTCAAATAAGCCTACAAAAATCAGACACGTGTACTAACAGATGGAGGACAAAATTTCCAACAACATGCAATTTTTAGAATCTCAAAATGATGAAAAATGCACTCTAGGGACACGTGCAAACACAAGGGTGTAATTGCAATACTGGAAATTGAAACTTCAATAAATAAATATGCTGACATGGACTAAAATGCAATTACCGATAACATGCAGGACTTGTATGCAATTTCTCCACGAGACACGTGCTCCTCACGTGGGGTGTGCTTCACAGGGACCTTTTTGTAATTTCCGAAAGCTTCAGGGGCGTCTGTGCAAATAACCCAGGCCGCACGTGCTCCTCACGTGGGCGACCTAGGTTCGGATGGCGTCGGAGGCTCGGAGCGAGGCTCGGGTCCTCTGGAGGTTCGGACGATGGCTCGATGCAGCCTCGGGTAGCCCGAGCCTAGGCTTGGAGGCCGAGGCTCGGGTGCGTAGACGTGGCGGCCTGAAGGCCCTCGGAACAAGATGGATCCAAGGGATGTCGATGAAGATGCGTGGCGACTGAAGAGCCGTCGGATCTGAGGTGCGATTAACGGTCGAGGATGGTCGCGGTGATGGAATACGTGGCGGGACGAGGGCCGTTCGATCGGATGATCGAACGGATGCTGCTTCTTCGTCTCGAACGGTCCTCCGCCACCTGCGGAGGAGAAGGCGGAGCTCCGGTGGGGCTGGGCTTGCTCCGCCTCGGTCGCCAGGCGTCGATGAAGAACGTCGTCGGCACCCAAGTGCCTCGGAAGAAGCGGGGGCGTGCGGCGAAGCTTCCGATGGGCTCAGGGGCTGCGGAGGCTCGCTGGAGCTCGTTGGAGACGAAGCTCGAAGAGACCTCCGGTGAGACTCCGGCCAATGAAGAATTGAAGACCTGCAAAAGGTTAGATGTGTAGCCGAGGCGTGCAGGTGTCCGTGGAGAGGAGTGGAGTGATTGGCGAGGCCTGAAATGGAGTGTGATGGTCCGGCGAGTGAGCTCCGGCCAAACGGCGGAGCTGTTCGTCGGAGTAGCGTGGTATGCGTCGTCGGAGTGTGCGGAAGGTACCGCGAGGATCAGAGCTTCGACGTGAAGCTCGTCGAGGTGATTGGGAGGCGCGAGGGTGGTCAGTTACGGCGAATAAAAACGGAGAAGAATCAAGAAAATTGGAGAAGAAGATCGGAGGGCAATGGAGGGAGTTACCTGGGGAATGGGGCTCAGCTTTGAGCTCCAGGTCGTCGCTCAAGGGATCGGTAGGGTCCCGAGCTCGGGCAGCGGCTCGAGGGAGGCTGCAGCACGGCGGTGGCGGCCGTGGATCTCGCCGGAGGTGGATCCCTGTCTTCGCTCAACAACTCACCAAATTGCTGTCACCAAATGGTAGCTTGGAGCTTGGGGATACTCTCTGGAGTGGCGGATAGGGGTGAAAGGCGAAGGTGGTGGCGTATTTATAAGGCGAAGAAGGTGGGTTGGCTGGTGGAGTGGCGAGGTTGGTGGTCGTCGTGGGGCGAGTATGGTGGAGATGGTGGAGCTTGAGGGAGCTGGCGAGGGAGAGGGACGAGTGGGTGACGTCGTGGGGGGGTCAGCGGCCGAAGGAGTTGGCTGATGTGCGACCAAAAATAGGAAGGGGGCGCCCCTCCCGCAAGGCAAGGGACGTGGGGGAGAGGGGCGCCTGGAGGTAGGAGACGAGGTCCTCACCGTTGGATCATGTGATCCAACGGTGGAGATCAGATCGTGGTGAGCGGGTATGATTAGATCTGGGGACCCAAGATGATGGGTCATGAGAGAGCCACGTGGCGCATTGTGGCGAGGCGCGAGCGGATGGTTCAGATGAGAGGGTGGAGTTGATCTGAGGGTCAAGACTCGCTGGAAGAGGGCGGCTGCGATGAGAGGATCGGGGACCTGATCAGGCGGCGCAGATGCTTCCACGTGGAAGGCTGAGAGCGTGGCGCTAAGGGACGGTGGAGATGAAGTGTGGGGCGGATCTGATGGCTGGAAGATGGCCATGTACGTGGAAAGGCCTGGGCCGTTGGATCTGAAGCGAGATCCAACGGTGGAAGGCGCGGGCGGATGAGGCGAGGGGCAGCGGGCCGCGTGGCGCAACCAGAGGGCGCCACGTGGCCTGCTGTGAATGGCTGGAGGAAGAAACACGTGTAGAGAGAAGAGGAAGCCGAATTTGGAAAAACTCGAAACATGAAAGTTGTAGATCTTAATGAGATCTACAAGTTTCATGTTGACCAAAGACGGAGATGAGGTCAAATATGATACATAAATACAAGGATACATAAATATACATGTGTAGTATACAAAATGGCCCAAAAACCCAAGTCTCTCATACAAGCTCCAATTTCAATGAAATTAGTCTCATTTTGAAGGTCTTTTAATATGTAGTAATCTAAGAGAGAGTAGACCTAATTAGGAGTTTGTATGAGGGCTTTATGTGTGTTTTAATGTACAAGGGTTCTCAGGATATTTGGGCTATTTTACAAGGGTGATTTTTGGCATTCTTCCCTATATTATTAAGGAATATATATGTAGTATAGAGAAGAAGTTATTTTGATGAAGAGGTATTTTACAGGGGATTTTTGGCTTCTTATTTAAATGCAGATGAGCTGCTAAAATGCATGAATTATGGATGCATGCATGAGTGTTATTTATGCAAGATAAAAGGAAATATGCCTTTATTTTCTCGAGAACAAGGCTCTATTTTTGACTTTTGATGTGATGAATCACAGATTCATCAGGTACGCAACGGAGGATAGATTATCTATTTATCAAAAGAAAATAGCCATTAAAAAATAAATCATTTGTGACAATAAAAAGACAAACAAAACAAAGGCGATATTGATTCCAGAAGTTGGAAATGATGACCAACAAATAAATCGACTTTCATGAAACAAGATCCGATTGGAAGCCAAAAAAAATTTGCTCTTGAGTTTCAATGGCTTTGATACCAATTGATAGATCTATAGTACTAATTAAAAGAATAGATCTAAGATACTTAAGCGTTACCGGAAGCCATCGCAGCGGAAGTGAAATGATGAAAATGGGATTTCCTTCTCCTTCTCAACTATTGCTAAAATGCTTGAGTAATGGATCCTCTCACATTCATTGATTGAGGGAGAGGGACCCAATCTATATTTATAATACATGATGGTTACCTATCCATTAAGGTAACCACCAAATGCAACTTCCCAAGAGATGCATCCCTTCATAATTAATCATGAGCCACAATATAAAAATACAAAATAATATTGACAACTACCATATATGGTAGTTGTCTACACAAAATTTCTTACACAGAGAACATAAAATGACAATAAAAAATGAAATGAAAGAAACTTCCAGGAAAAGCTATCAAGAAACAAAGAAGAATATTCAAAGAGAAGGATAAGGCGGGGATCACCCACCCAAGGAGAAGAAGATCAAGCTCGGACTCTGTCAGGAGAAGTCGGTGCTAGGGTTCTGTTGGAACATGAACTCCTTCTCGCCGTCAGATCGGAGAGTGACGAATGCGAGGGCGGTCCTTGTACTAGTGCCGAAGCGGATGCTGGCGTCAAAGAGGATGTCGGCATCAACCACACTATTGTCACGGAGGATCACAAAGCCATGCAGTCGAACTCATCGTCACCAAGCTTCCCGAGTGGAGCGGTCTAACCGATACGGGACACGACTGTAGTGACGTTGGCCGGTTCAGCCAAGGTTTTAAAAATCGGACCGGACATTGAACCAATCAGTCTTCGGTTTGGTCCAACTGGATCGAACCGTCGGTCTAAACCGGTCGGAATGGTGATGACATCAGCATGACATCATCATTCTTATCGACACAGAAAAAATCGAACCAGGCTTAATTTACTGGTCAGACCAGTTGAACCGGTTTTTTGAACCAATAAAACCGGATACATATATGTAAGTATATATTTATATACCAATGAAATAATCATTAGAAATTTCAAATCTTTAAATAGAATAACATGATACCTATCTCGAGTAATTATACAAAGTTAGTCGCATTTTCTAGAATTATATATATGAATATAATATTATAATCATTTATTTATAGTTGTTTCAAGAAAATTACTCTAAGAAAGTATTGATATAATGTATATTCCAAAAAAGAGAGGGGCATACCTTATATCGCAGAAGTTAAGAAGGGCATGAATGATAAAGACCCCATTATTTCATTATTTAAACTTTTATTTTTTGAAAATTACCAAACCATCAAAACTGGGTCAATCCGGGTCAACCCGGTCCGACCATCCGGGTCAACCCGGTCCGACCACTGCTCGGACCCGGTTTTTTATTTTTAATTTTTTTTAAATTAATTACAAAGAACCGGCCGAACCGATCGGGTCGAGGTTGGTTCCCGGTCCGACCGGTCGGTCCGATCCGGTTTTTTAAACCCTGGGTTCAGCATTGGAGGCCTTGAAGAAGGTGAGCTCGCAACGGTGAATGGAAGGGGATCTGAAGGGGAAGAATAAAAGGGGAAGGTAAGGTGGGAAGAAGGAGTTGGGGGAACATGCATTAGCAGGCAAAAAAGAAAAGAAATAAGAGGATGTCATGTGGTTTCTCAACGAACAAAGGGATGAGGGCTTTATGGGCCCTTCTCGCAGCGGAAGACGTGTCGCCCTTATCCTTCTTCACTGCCATTTCAGAGTGGCGGAGAGTGGATTGCGAACGGTAAAGAGCAGAGGATGATCTGGTGCGGGACAATTTGGGGGGAGGGGGTTGTTATTGCGGCATGTCCGACGGGTGGCAGGGAGGGGAAGAGAAGAGTCGATGTGAGAACTGGGTGTGCGAAGAGGAAGGAATGGAGGACGGAGGAAGGTCCCACTTGTCTCAAGGAGGAAAAAAGTTGGCAGAATCCAGCTTTAATTATAGTTATAGATTATAGTTATAGATTATATCAAATATATGAAATGATGGAAAAGCCACCAAAGATACGATTAAATCAAATAAAAAATGGTGAACAGTACCTATCTCAACGGTTAAATTAAAATATATGAACAGTATTGTGAACAGTAACATGTCCACGGTGTTTATATATAGTAAGATTTGTTAAATGGACAACAAGCTAATATTGGTTGGAAGGTAAGAGAGACGTGGGTTCGAATTTTGTTTTCTCAGCCCAATTTTATCTGATAAAAAATATTTGAGTACAGTAAAAAATGTGCCATTTATGTGTGACTGTAATTTGTATATTCATATCCACTTTTAAGCAGATAGATTTTTTTGTGTGTGTATTGTTTAGACATATATCCATTTACACATGCACCTATTTCTAAGTATATTTGACAAGGATTTACTAAATGTTCGCTATGCTTAATATATTGTAAGATTCTTCATACTATCATACTCTATAATCAAAGTTCGTTGATGGTGTAATCCGCTTGGAATTTGTGATTTGATTCTAAAAGATATGGAAAAAGGACCATCTTAATCCTATAGGCATGCCTAACTTATTGAGGGCAACGTGACTTTTTGTTTGTCTTACGTAATATGTTGGGAACCTAACCCCGTATAATTAAGATGTACATACTTTTGCAGTAGTTTGATGAACCGTGGCAAAGCTAAAGTTTGGACGATGCAAAAGCTCTAATTAATTTGTGATCTTCTTATACGATGTCTTTGCAATTACTCGTTAAGTTGGAGGATAAGAAATAAGCCACAATTTCTACTCTTACCTCCGGATTTTCTTATCCCTCATTCATATTTTACAACTATTCCGCTTTCACTTATTCCACGTCCTTTGAATAATTGTTACTATTTGTCTTGTGTTCGAACTACATACTTCACGATTACTAGCACTTATTCCACTTTGGGATGATGTACAAGCAAAGCCGCTCGATCATGATCGGGCAGTGTACATGCAAAGGGCCATCAAAGATTCAGATTTTGTGTTCAGGCGAGTGTTTTTGAAATCGGACCGGACCGGCCAATTCGAGCAGTCCAACCTGTGAACCGGGCCTGGAGCAGTCCGGTTAATCAATTATTATCGATTCGGTTCGAATTTCAAATTTTAAATAACCCTCGATTCGACCTATTATTTTTAACTCGATTTAACAAAATTCAATCACAGTTGAACCGTCATTTAATTTTAAATTTATTTAGAAACAATGGTGGTAGTGGTTGTTGAACCCATGGCTTTTGATTACCAATTTCAAACTTCTCATCAACTACTCTAACATAACTTTTTGCATGTAATGGATTTTAAGTATTGTTAAACTACTATTACGTTATAAAGCAACTAGTCCAAATAAAAAATATATATGATATGTATGCCATTTAATGGTGCACACGAACAAATAATTTATGTATAGTGTGAAATATATAAATTATGTGTATTTTTATTAATTTTTCAAGTATATTTAAGTGTATTATATATATTTTATTTCATTTCAGTTTGATTATCCAATTCAACCACTTTTTCTCGTCAGTCTGATTTAATCCGGTTTGAAGTAATGATGACGCCGACATCCAGTTGAATCGGCTTGATTACATGGTTCAACCCGATCCAACCATTTCAATACGGTTTCCGATTCGGTATGCAGTTCAGTTTAAAAAACACATTGGTTCAGGCTCTGCTTGTATAGCAGACTTTATTGTACAACAGAGGATCCTCTTCCTCCGCATTGACCATCACTTATTTCGTATTTTCGAGAACAATAACAAGGAATGAGAACAAACAAACAAGGAATATGAACTACTCCTCTCCTAATTCCATCTTTATTCTACCAAAACAAAAGCACCGAAAAGAACAAAAGTAGTAAGTAAATGGGCCCATTATTCCAAATTCCATCATCTTATTCCACCACCCTTATTACTTGACCAGTTCCAATCAGGGACAAGAAATAAGACGGGACAAGAAATAGACGAGGTTTATCCTTTGTTTTTGTTCAGTTAATTTGAGTAAGTACTGTGGAAATAGACATAAGCGACAACGTAATCACAATGTCACCACTTATCCTGGAAATAGCTTATCTCATGATAAAGTCTCTTTATCGAACCCTAGGGGCATTTTGTTATAGATGCTGATGTTTTAGAAATAGAATGATTTCGAGTACATGTAAATTGAGTGTATTTTTCCTAGCCTATCTGTCACTCATCTTAAAAATCATAGTCCCTGCACGAGTTGTCGAAATTATGATACCAAGTTAGAATTTAATAATTTTAGCATGCTCTGCCTCTCCTCGCTTCCTCTCCTTCCCTCCAGACTCAATTCTGTTCCAACAACTGCAATGCAACTGTTGTCGCTCCACCGCCTTACATTTCCGTTCCAGCCCAGTTCCATTACAGGAACACCACACCCCATTGGGTCTGATCCCGAAGGCTGGGACGTAGAAAAACTGTCAAAAACTAATGAGCAGAGAAGATGATAGACGGTGACAAAGAAAACCAATCCCTTCCTGTATTATATGGAAGTCGAAAACTGGAGCATCCCCTAAAATTTCAAGAACCCAGCAAGTTTTTATTCTTAGATCCACATCCTATGAAACAACAAAAAGAAAATAAGAGCAGTGCTTTTAAGGATATGATCGCAAATAAGTTTATAGTGCTCTTTGATGAAAGAATGCAGGGGACACCTGAACATTGCAGGAACGACAACAAAATATCACAAGTTTCATCGTAGATTTTCAAAACTCCAGTTTGGATAGGGCTAGTTCCGCCACATCCACGAGCACAGGTTTACTCCAACTGTTTAAAAGAGCAGGAAAAAAACAGAATCAATTACACAGATTAAAAATCATATAAGATTTTCTAGAGGCCTGTCAATGGAAGTTCTGAGGTAGCTGAGATTCCAATTCTCGTGCATCGATTAACATTCGAAAAAGACAGTAAAAGCTGGTGAAAGTTGAAATATATATTGAAAATTGACGTAGGTCATTAGCCTTCTATTAGAAGGATAACTTACAGAAAAAGGCTAATGCACCAAAGATTATACACTAGACCAATTCGCTTAGTTTTCCCTTCCGTGTCCCGCCTCTTATCAGTTGTCCTGACCTTATATTGCAAATGGTCAATTTTAATCACAGTCATGTCCTTGCTAGATTCTCTTGACAACCAGATTTAATCTAAGGTTAATACTTGCTACCTGCCCAGCTAGGTGGAAGATATTGCATACATCTCTTTAAATATATATAAATGTAGAGGAAAGGGAGCCTACTTTGTGAAGTAGGTAACCTTACCTACTTCACATCCATTTTTAGCAATTTTTTTACTTTTTTTTTTAAAAATACCACTATGGATTTTCATAACTATATCCCTCTAATATGTCAATCAAATTTTGTCAGAAACAGAGACTCCTATGGCCTCCATCCATAACATGTATTTTTAACGGTCTTAGATTTACTGTAAATTACCTGTTATTGATGGAGGTCGTAAGAGTCTCTGTTTCGGATGAAATTTGAATGACATATTAGAGGGATATAGTTATGAAAATCCACGGTGGTATTTTTCAAAAAAAAATTAAAAACTTGCTAAAAATGGATGTGAAGTAGGTAAGGTTACCTACTTCACAAAGTAGGCTCCCTTTCCTCATAAATATATATGGCACTATAATACAATATGAACAGAAGCATACACACAAATAGTATAAACATGAAGACAACCATTTAGCTGTCCTAAGCACAGATGATCAATCTTGACATTGAAGGCATGACTACATGTCATGGTGGCAGTTGCCTTTGTCGGATGCTCACATGGTGCCTTCATTCAGAGCTCAGATACAACATGATGATGTGGAGCAACCTGGGGCAAGATACACGATATAGAAGCTATCTCTCAGTCCTTACCTTGAGTCATTGGCGTACATAACTGAAGCAGTTTCCCTTTGCAAGCTGCTGCCCCACTACGTGCATGCCCTTTACTGTGACAAAAGAAAAGGAGGTAATTGAAGGGGTTGCATGTCAACCAAAACTCCCCTCAATCCCGAGTTCGGTAGGCTCCATTCAGAGGCCAACTTATCGTTCTTAAAGAAGTACTCATCAGACTCGTGATTTCGGAACCCTTGGACTATTGCCATTAGGAGGCACCTCGGAAAACCTCCTTACATGGAGTCTCATTGGACACCTTCGATGAACCTAGGGCCACCATTTTTGGTCTCAACAAGGAACCTCAGTCAAACAAGTTCTTAGTCTTGCAAGTTCCAACCTCTTTTATCCTAACCACCTAAGAGATGGATATCTAACATTAGGTAAGGAGCGTAATTTTCTTACCTTAATGGTGATTTATGGACCTTGGTTAAGCTGGCTTAGCCCCTCAAGTCCACAGCTTTGCTTGTCTCCTTGAGATAGGTATCAATGTCTTATATGAGTGGCAATCATAGGAACTTAAAGATCATCCTTGGATCTCAACGATGCATACACCTCATATACCCATATGGCTTATTCTCCTGAGGATCGTTTCTCTGTTTGAGCTAAACCCTTGTTAATGCTTAGATCCTTCTATCCATATCTGGACAAGGAGTCCAGCCATGTCTCTAGCATAGGCATGTGTTTTTCTTGTGAGGTGATCTCCACCCTCCTTAAGGTGCATATTAGGGATCTATTCTGCAGCATGCATATAATCAATGACGCTAACATTGTTTGTGTTGTTGGACGCCTATTATAACTCTGAGGCATTTAATATAGGACTCACGGGCAATAGTAGGGACGATCTCATCCTCGCTTTGACTACAATTACAATCTATTACTGGATCGGGATGAAGAGATTTACTAATGTCATTATCATCCGGTGTACAGTGGATCTACCTTAATCACCTCACTAATCTTACTAAGAAGTTTAGCTAAGACGTATGATTGGAATAGGAGAACTACGCCATGTCAATGTGCCTTAGATGATTCGCATCTCCAGCCAGGCACTAAAGAGTGCATTGAACTATCCACATGGTCGATAACCTTGAAAAAAAATGGCATACCACTTAAGCATTGAACTATCTACGTTGTCGATAGTCCTTGAAAAAATGGCATACCACTCAACATTCTCCCAAAACGATATCTAACAGAACCTTTATGGGTCATATCACTGAAAATGTTTAATGTCTGAGCCTCAAATTACAATACCTTCTTCGACTTGAGCATCAACGACATCAGTTTATCTCTATATGAGAAATAAAATGAGATTAAAAAAAGGCTTGTCTTGGTCATATCCCTTTGGAAGCGAGCCAACTAACTGGAAAAAAACAAGAAACTAAAGAAATAATATATTATTAAAATAAGAAACAATGTTTACCTTGGGAGGAACAGAAGAGCGTTTTGTAGAGTTATCTAATATGTATGAACACTCAGTATATGCTGACCCAATGCCCACTCCAGCACCTAATGCAACAGATGCCCATCTAGTGACAGGGGTACCTGAATACGCAGAAAGGCAACTGGTCAGCAAATAATAGGTGACTGCAAAATACAGATATTGCAAAATTTGGCTCGTTCATGAGCTAGAAAGTTGCAAACCAATCCTGTGAATGTTTCAAAATATGTAGCAGACATGCAACCCCCACTAATGATGCTTGAACTGTCATGTTATGTTGTCATGAAGAGTTTAAGCTAGATAGTGTTTTTCCCAAAAAGGGTGGCGTTTGAGCACCCTCAGGTAGGTGGTCACCTGTAAGCCCAATTTGATATATATAAACATGAATTAAAAGCCCGATGACAAATAATCTTAGAAGCATTTAGACGTGTCATAAAATTTTCCACATAAATTTGGGGTGTTCAGCTTGAGCTCACACATTCTTTCCTATAACAAATATAAATGCGTAAAAGGTGTGGTCCAGTTTCCTAAAACATCATGCCTTGAGAGTACGTGTCAACCAAAATGATCCAGCAAGGTGCATTAAGATGCACGTGCAGAGCAATTTTGTAATAAAAAACAAATGAATAAAGTAGATGAGGACATAAGGCAATGTGAATTTTTCATTTACTCTTAAGATGGGGACATTCCCTCACTTGCCAAAAGGAATACGAGTAGTACCACTAGTATGTTAGACAACAACAACAACAATGCTTTTTCCTACTTTAATTAGGACCAGCTACATGGATTCTTTGCCTCGATTCAGATCTATCTTCGGTCATTCTCGGGCTTAGATCCAAAAAACTAAGATCCCTCCGTATAGTCTCATTTCAACACTTCTTGGGCCTTCCTCGCCCTCTCTTAGCCAATTCAACATTCCAAAACTCGCAACTCTTAACTGATGCATCAGGCATCAGCTGACATCCTTTGCAAATGGCCAAACCACCTTAAGCGGTTTTCTCGCATCTTATCCCTGATCGGAGCTACACCACATTTCCTTCTGATTACATCATTCTAAATCCGATCCTTACGTGTGTATGTGTGTCCACACATCAACCTTTGCATTTTCATTTCTGTTATTGACATTCTCTGCACTTGTCTATGGTTCACATGCCAACATTCATATCCATAGAGCATAGCAGGTCTCACGGCTGCTTTGTAAAACTTTCTTTTGATTTTCAAAGGAATTTTCTTATCACAGAGAACAATAGAGGCTCTTCTCCACTTTAGCTAACATGCATTTATTCTATTTGTAACATCTCCATCAATTTTAACATCATGTTGCAAAATACATCCCAAGTATCTAAAAGAATCTCTCTTGTGAATGTTAGCGTCACTAATCTTCACCTTGATTCCTTCACCATTGCTTCCATCAAAAAGTGCAATCCATATATTCAGTCTTAGCCCAACTTATACGAAAACCTTTGGTCTCCAATGCATGTTTTCAGACCTCAAACTTCCCATTTAATCTATCTCTAGTATCATCAATCAACACAATATCATCAACGATAACATACACCAAGGTATGAGGTATCTCCTCTTGAATGTGATTTGTCAACTCGTCTATAATCAAAGTAAAAAGGAATGGACTCAAAGATGAACCTTGATGCAGACTAATGTTGATGTCAATTGTCAAAATAGTCAGTATTCCCATATTGTATCCTTACACAAGATGAAGTCCTACCATACATATCCTTTATGAGGTTAATGTATAAGACATGTACTTGTCTTTTCTCCAAGACTCTCCACAATATCTCCCTCGGGACAGAACCATAAGCATTCTTCAAATTAATAAAAATCATATGGATGTTTTTCTTTTTAGCTTTATAAATCTCCATTGTTCTCAGCAAGTGAATGGCTTCAATAGTTGAACGACCTGGCATGAATCCGAATTGATTTTCTTTTACTTTGGAAAGTTGCATCAACCTTCTTTCGATCACACGTTCCCAATTTCATAGTGTGACTCATCAGCTTGATACCTCTGTAATTTGAACAATTTTGAATGTCTCCTTTGTTCTTATAAAGAGGCACCACGATGCTTCTCCTCTAATCTTCAGGCATTTTCTTGCTTTGCCAAATAACATTGAATAAATTTGTAGGTCAAGTCAAACCACGCTCACCTAAAACTCTAACTAGTATGGTTAAACTAGAACAAAATCCTATGAATTAATCGAAAAAGGGTGATCTGATATCAAGATTTTTTTTGAAGGATAAAAACTCCATATAATCATAAGAATAAAATTATAAAGCTACATATAAATGCCACCATCATATATCGCATAGACTAGTAAGTAGTCAGAAATTTGGCATGCCCTACAACATTCTCCACATAAAAGCTCTCGTCTCTCAACACATGATATCAAAATAATCCAGAAAAATGTGAAGATTGTATATCACGATCATGGGCCTATAACACTACCAAATGATTGATCATGGATGATAAGTTTGGCCCACAAAAACATGGGTTGCAAGTATTGAATCAGTTACCCTAGTTGGTGATGCCCAAGATCATATTAGATCAAGTAAAAAAACCCACAATCTTGTGCCTGATAATGGCTTGAGCAAACACATTAAAAGGAAAATATGTTGAGCGATGCAACGAAATATTGCATAGGAGACCATGCACCTATGTATTTTGGGTTGACTTGTAATGTAAATTTTGCCATTGCACTTTTGCAGTTGGTTCTCCCTTCAGTTTTTGTTTGGTTCGTTTCCTCTATTTTGCTAGTGCACCCCAAGCCAAATGAAGAATATTGGGATAATTACACCCATAACCCTGAGTAGTTTTGCAATAACATTCATAACCCTGCATAATCGCGAATTACGCTCAAGACCCTGAATAAGTGTGTCGTCTTACACCTATAACCTTCCGTTGAGTTAATCTAACAAACCAACGATCTAACGGCTATAATTGGCCTAAATAAAAAAAATATCCCATGTATTTCTCCTGAGGCAGCACAACGACGAGACTGGAGCTTGGGGTGCGGGTTGCAGGCAGGTCGGACGTCGAGGGTGAGCTTCGTCAGGCGCACGGTGGGCTTCGAGCTGGGTGGAGGTGCTTCATCTGGTCGGGGGCGCTGGAGGGAGGGGGAGCTTCGAGCTTTCAGACTGGGCAGGGATGCGGTGAGAGGGGAGGGCTTCGAGCTTCCACACTGCGCGGGGATGCGGCAGGAAGGAGGGCTTCGTCTGGGGGGGGGGGGGGGGGACTTCCGCTGGGCGGAGGCACGATGAGGGAGGGGGAGCTTCGTCTGGGCGGGGGAGGCGGGGTCTCTGCAGGTGGTCTTTGGTGCGCGCGCGCGGGGGGGGGCCTTCCGTTGGGCGGAGGCGCGATGAGGGAGGGGGAGCTTCGCCTGGGCGAGGGAGGCAGGGTCTCTGCAGGTGGTCTTTGGTGGGGGGGAGGGGGGGGATGAGCGGCGCACGGTGGGGGCTTGCAGGCAGGTCGTGGGTGGATGGGGTTCTTTGCAGAGGTGGTCGTTGGTCGCGGGAGGCTTGCAGTGGTGGTCACGGTCAACCGTCGAGGAGGGTGGGTGCAGACGTGGTCGGCCGAATGGGGGAGGAGGTGGGGGTTTCCAGTGGGAGAGGGGGGAACTGTTGATGACATGTGTTTGCAAATAAGAATGAACATCAAGGATATTTTTGTCTTTTTTTTAACAGAAACCGTCAAACATAATGCCCGTCTCAAACGGAACATGACACAGGGTTATGTCATGTAAGGGTTAAGCATTACTCAGGGTTTCTTAAGTAATTCGCGATTATGCAGGGTTATGAATGTTATTGCAAAACTACTCAGGGTTATGGGTGTAATTATCCCAAGAATATTCTTTCCTCTCCATTGTGTGAACTGCAGGCACACATGCCTTAAGATTTGAATTTATCTTCGCCATATAGACCCAAGCACATGCCTGATGAAGTCCTATTTGCTTAGTAGGAATCTAGTACTCCCAAAAGTGTGTTCTTGTTTTAAAGCTTAACAACTCAACCTATAATATATATTTGTTCTGGGAGGTAAGCTTAGAGTTAGAGTGGAATTAAATCCCTTGCCATTCAAAGTATATTCATTAAACAAATGCTCAACAAGATAATATATGCAATATAAATATTCATTAAACAAATGCTCAACAAGATAATATATGCAATATAATATATTAATAAACTACCCAACACATATCATTAGATTTTGTTAGATATAACAAGGTCTCCAATTGCAAAGGAGGTCGACTGATGCACTAGTTAGAAGATGCGTGATTTGGAATGTTGAACCAGCTAAGAGAGGGTGAGGAAGGTCCAAGAAGTGTTGGAATGAAACTATCCGAAGGGATCTTAGATATTTGGACTAAGCTAAGCCCGAGAAAGACCCAAGATAGATCTGAATGGATGCAAAGAATCCATGTAGCCGACCCTAAATGTAGGAAAAGGCTTTGTCGTTGTTGTATAAGGATGCCCCAATTCTCTTTAAGAACCATTATTTTCCGTTGCCTATTTCCATAATCAACATCATTTCCATTCACCGCCTCTCAATAATCTAATAAAACTCATCATATCCCTCTTTATCCCAAGATTTAACTTAGGATACACTAATCCATGTAGGCGACCCTACTTAATGTGGACAAAGGCTTTGTTGTTGTATAAGGAGGCCCTAATTCTCTTCAAGAACCATTATTTCCTTGCTTATTTCCATAAAAATCATAATTTCTCGTTCACCACCTCTCAATTATCTAATAAAACTCATCATATCCCTTTTTCTCCCAAGATTTAACATAGGATACACTAAGCCAAGTTGTTGTTATATACAAAGTTTTTATCTTTATTAATTGGTCATGTGCATATATTGTTGGACATGCGAGCCCACGGCGAGCCATTATGCAATAAATGTTATTGCAAATATCAATTCCCTGATCTGAAATGAAGAATAATTAATTTGCATAATAGGTCCCTAAGTACAATTAGGATTATGTACCATGGCCATCTTAATGATCATACAGTTGTTGATTCAATTATTGAATCATAGATGTTGGTGCCTGGAAGAATATCTAAAGAGTTAGATTGAGGACTCATCAAGCACCGTCAAATGATTGTTAAGAGATGATCTCCAGCCTGAGTAGGAGATGTCAATCCTTTCTCATTTGGCCAATATCTGATCGACCTCTTGATGTAGGTCCTCTGCATGAGAATAGAGATTCGGAGGTGTCAGATTAGTTTGGTCAAAGAGTTGACTTAACGAGATAGAGATAACCAAAGACCTATGTCGTATGATGTCACGATATAGGCACGCATCCTTTGACCGGAGACAGATGTGTTACCATATGCTTGAGTATATACATTTGACAGACCAATAGGTTGGTGACCTAATCAAGGTCTATACACCGACGCGCTGGTGTGCATGCAAGGGCATATGAGTAATACGATCTCTCAAATGGATCATACGGGTTCATTGCTGAACCAAAAGACACGAGCTCAATCAAGAGATATTGGGAAGAATCAAATTCCAAGCGTGGTCATCTCGCTTTGGAAGCTTGACTAAATTTGTAAGGTTTGATATATGCTTTTAGAAAGTATATGATCAACACCTAGGTATGATATATGCTTTTGGAAAGTATATGATCGATACCAACTCCCAATGATCGAATGAGAACCTTAATGAAAAAAACCCTGAAGGAGGCAGTCTAAAAGAGATCTAAAACTTCAGGTTTGTTATGGGTCTTCCAGTATGCAGGATGTACAGGTATTAGAAATGCTTGAGGGTGATGTGATCATAAACGATTGTATAACTATGACGCTTCCATTCCGAGGGAGTGATGAAACAGGTCTGGATTTTAGTGACTCCTCTCATACAGAAGTAATCTGATCTTAGTCCAACTGATGGACATTGATCTGAATATGATTCAGATGTAATGAAAAGATTAGATTTGCGGTATTGATTTACTCAAGCATCTATGGGAGGTCTGCAAGATCTGGATTTGAGATGTGATCTCAATATCCAAGTAACTATACGTGGAACAATACAATCGCCCTGTCCTTATCTCCAAGTATCCGCGGAAAAAGCGCATTATCCTTGAAAGAGTTCATGGATAATTTCATTATTGATATATTTATACGAGCATTGAGATATTGATAATTAAATGTAATTTAATTATCATGAATAATATGAATTTGATTCATAATATAGGAGAGTTATTTGAGATAATTAAATGTGATTTAATTATGAAAGATATGAATAATGTGAATGTGATTCATATCATTTGGGCATAAAAGAATAGATATCCAAGATGATTAAATGTGATTTAATTATCATGGATATGAATAATGTGGATACCACTATCCATATTAATCAGGTATATTATAAATGTGATTTATAATATACTAAAGAGAATGGGGTGAACACCTGAGAGTGTCTCCCCCTTTTCTGGCTTCAAAAAAAATAATATATTAAAGAGAACATATTGTGATTTATATTTGTTAATTAATTATTGATGTGAATTGGATTCACATTGAATAATTAATTGAAAATATAATTTACATTTTGTTTTGGGATGTGAATTTTTTTTTGAAGTCAAAAATAGGGGGAGACACTCGATGGTGTTCACCCCAACGATTTATTCAAGAACAAAAAGTAAAGAAGAGAAGACCAGTTATAGTGAAGAGGAACCCAGATTAACTACATTTCCCACTCCTCCACCAGCCTCGCTGCATGGATCCCGATGTTTTCCTTATAGAAGCGCTGCCCCGAGAAGAGAAGCGCATTCCTTCCAAGTGAACCGGCCCAAAGAATGGCTATTGGAAAAATCAGCTCCCTCTGAAACCTGTCTTTGTTGGCAATCATTGAGGCGCAGAAGGAGGCCATGTCCACATTGCATAACCACGTCAGTCCGGCCCCCTCCCATACTTGATTCATCTTGGGGCATGAGAAGAAGAGATGGTCAGCAGTCTCAATCGCGTCATTGCAGAGAAGACACCTATTAGAGGTAAAGCCTAGAAGTCTCGCACACCAGTCCCTCTTCATCAGCCGTTGTCTGTGTAGCAGCCACAAGAAGAACCCAATCCGTTCTGGGAGCTTGAGACTCCAAAAAAACGCACAATCACGGATCATCACCTCCGAGCGAGATGGCAGCGACCTGCAAATCGCCCCGAATGCCTTCTTGACCGAGAATGGGACCGCACGCCAACCCCAGTGGTCTCTCCCCTCCGTTGGGCGCCCCACATCCTTGATAGCATCCAATAATGCGAGGAAATCCTCGAATCTCTGGTCCAAGAAAGAAGATGAAAATGCCGGAAACCAACCACCATCCGACCAGCATGCCGCAGCAACCACCGCATTTTTATCATCCGCAAGAGCAAACAAGCGTGGGAATCGCTCGCATAAGGGCCCCCCTCCCGTCCAGTTGTCATACCAAAACGCAAAAGATTCGCCACTACCCAGCATTGGCCTAAATAGGGAGATGTGCTTAGAGAAAACCTCCATCACCCCCCTCCAGAACTGTGTGGGGGAATCCAAATGAGACCCTGGCCTCGGTGGAGTCCCCCCATTACCATAGATCTTGCGCAGCACGTTGCAGCATAAATCCTCCCCAGACCCCAAATTCTGCTCGGCCACTTAAGCAGCAGGGCCTCGTTCATCTGATCAAGACTCTTTATCCCCAACCCTCCCTCATTCTTGTGGAGCGTAACCTCCTCCCATCCCACAAGGTGGATGCCCCCCCCCCCCGGCCGCCCCATGCTAGCCCCACAAGAACCTACGCATAAGCTTCTCAAGGCGATCACGAATCCCCTTCGGTAAGTGGCGATTAGAAATAAAATAGACAGGAATAGAGGAGAGGACTGCCTTGAGGAGGTCCAACCCCCCCCCCTCGAGAGACAGGTTGATTTCCAACCCGCCAATCTAGCCCCCACCTTCTCCACAACCCGCAGCCAATCCCTGAGTCTGGATCTACCAATCGTCAGCGGCATTCCAAGGTATTCCACGGGCAAGGAGCTGCAGCCCGACCCCAGAGCACTAGCACAAGCGCTCACCTCATCAGGAGCGAGGCCAAAGGGGACAACCTTCGACTTAGCAACATTTTTGAATAAACCTGATAGCTCGTTGAAAATATCTAGAGCCAAGACCATACCGGTGGCCTCCTCAGCACCCCCCTCGATGAAGAATATAGAATCATCGGCGTACTGCAACAAGGGGATCAGCATCCCGTCCCTAGAATAACCGGACGATAGCCTCGAGTTGACCATGCGAATAGTAATGCACGCTAAGACATTTGCGGTAATGATAAAAAGCAGAGGAGCAAGGGGACAACCCTGACGCACGTAACGACGTGGCTGAAAGAAGCCACCCTCCGGGCGGCCATTCACCATGATCGAAAGAGAAGACGTAGTCACACACCGTCTCATCCAAGAAATCCACTTCACAGGAAACCCCACCTTCGCAGAACTGACCATAAGAACCTCCAGTCCAGGCTATCGTAAGCCTTAGCAAAGTCGACTTTCCATAACACCCCGCGCTTATCCCATCCAAGGTTCAGAAAGTCGGTATGCGGTATTCGTGCGGTCAGGCGGTCTGAAGCGAGTAAGCGGATATGCGGGAGTATATGCGGAAGTATATGCGGATTATGCGGTTTGCATTATTTTAATTTAAAATAATTAAAATAACAAATTAATTTCAAATATTGGAGATTTATGTTTTGAAAAAATAATAAATGAAATATATGCATAAACTTTTTAGTACGACATGATTTTGAAGGTGAAATTAGTTGGCATACTTACTGTTGAAATATAAAAATATAAGACAAAAAATTATATAATAATGAATCAATTCCCTTTAACAATATTTTTTATGGTTATATAGGTTTTAACTAAATAAAATTAGATTATGAATCAATATAATTCAATGATTGAATAATCGAACTCCCTTTTATCAAGCGTTAGTGGGATGACATCTAACTAAGGGATTTAACACAATTTTCTAGTGCAAAATATCTGAACAATTGAGATAAATATTAAATGAAGAAAGTAAACTACTCATAGATATATTTTTCACGAAAGAATATGTATCGGATTCTATAACTAAATTATATTGAATTCAAATTAAATAAATGTAGAGACATACAACAACATTGGAAGAAAATAAATTAAAATATTTTATGTCAACAGACAGATGGTTGGCAGATGGTTGTAATTAAATAAAAAAATTTACAGCAGCTGCATAAAAGCATTCTGTTAATAATTTAATTATATTATAGGAAAAATTTAATTTGTCCTGCAGCCTGACAACAGCAACTATAGATGAGCCTGAGGTCTATCCAAAAGGCGGCCGAGTATGCGGCCGCATATGCGGTTTACTCGGCCGCATACTCGCCAAAACCGCATATACACCGAATATTGTATATGCGGTTCGGTCCAGTCACCGAATACGCATATGCGGCCGCATATGCGGCCGCCTGGACCGCCTTTCTGAACACTGATCCCATCTACTCCAATCCGCAATGATCTCTGAAGCGAGAGTGAGGCAATCCGAGATTTGCCTACCCTGGATAAAAGCATATTGTAGTGGGGAGATAATACTCTCCATAACATGGCTCAGACGAATGGCAAAAACCTTCGCAACAATGAGATATAGAGCGTTAGAGATCGCAATGGGACGGAAGTCCCCAATATCTACGGTCGCCGAGGAGTTGGGAAGCAGGATGATCGATGACTGATTAATCTTTTCGAAACCCACGTTGCCTAAGCAGAATTCAGAGATGACCTCAAGCACCTCCGACCCGACCAAATCCCAGAAGTCCTTGTACAATGCCACCAGGAAACCATCGGGGCCCAGAGCCCCATCAACATTTAAATCCCAGACGGCCTCCTTCACCTCCCCCAAGGAGACGTCTTGCGTTAGCATATCACAGAGAGAGGGGTCCAAGGGCGCAGCCCCGAGGCCCGTCCAACGCCAAATTCTCGGAATGTTCCTCGCCGAGGCTTCCTTGAAATGTTTGACAATAGCTTCCCCCATTTCTTTATTTCCATTCACGCGCACTCCATCAATTGAAATCGATCGCAGGGCATTGAAACGACGTCTTCCACTAGCAACACGATGGAAGAAACACGTGTTGGCATCCCCCTCCCGCAACCACGTACTCCTTGACCTCTCCCTCCATTCAGTGACCCTCTTAAAGGTCCTCAGCCGCAATCAACTTTTGAGCCCCCGAGCGAGCAGCCAACTCGGCAGCCGTAAGCTCCATGTCATCCTCCATGGCATCAAGCCTCCGAACCACCCCTTCAGCTCCTTCCTCGCAGCGCATCTGGCCGCTCCGGTCTCCCTCTTGAACGCACAAAGCCTCAAACGCAAGGAAGTAAGCTTCTGGGCAAAACGAGACGCAGCCGATCCGGACACCTCCAACCCGGACCAATGGGAGGACACCACCTCCTTAAAGTTATCCTCCAAAAGCCAACACTTCTCATATTTAAAAAGACCCCTCTGCATGGGGGCATCCCCGAAGTCCCAAACAATTGGTACGTGATCTGAAAGCGTACGCGGCCTACCTCCACAAAGGAGAGTGCGATGTGATTCACATTTCCAATGGCATGATTGCAATGTTCACAAGATAACTAAAAATATTGCTGTAAATCTTGGAGATATCATGAGATAATGAGATCTCATGAGATAATGAGATCTCGTGAGATGTTGAAGAGAAAGACCAATTCCACTTGGTAGTTGTCCCCCCTTTTTGAGAGGATGAGGTCTATCTCCTCTTTATCTCCAAGGTCAAAATGATTTAATTTTGAATTGATTTATATTGATTTATCAATATATATTAATTTAAATTAAATTAATTGTTGTTGTGTTTTTTACAACATCATGACCATTGAAAGAAACACAAATCAATCTCAACCATTGATTATGTATTGTCCATGAATTGGGATCCATGGACTCCCAAAACCCTATATAAGAAGAGGCACCCTTTGCTCTTCGAGTTACACGTTTACAACGTAAACTAATGCTCTCTCCCTCTCTCTCTCTCTCTGCATGCCAAGACTCTCTTCCTCTCTCTCTCTTATGGTCGTCCATCATGGAGCCTTAGAGAGAGTCGTCATCGCTGCGGCATCATGGTTATGCTGCCGGAGTATTTGCTCGTGGATCTCTGTCTCCTTCGGTGTGCCTCGTTCGTGAAGAAGACGTCGGATCTCGTGTGACGAGATCAAGAGATTCATCACTTGGATCATCAACATGGATTGCGAGAAGGGCGTGTCTCATCAACGCGCTCGCAAGTGTCTCCTCTGTCGGATCGGACTTGAGACAGGAGGTCTCTTAGTTTAGAGACTCGATCGCAACCACGCTTCAAGAGGTAAACCTTATACTTATCGTGGTTTAGATGAAACGATCCGAGAAATGTTCTTGGATCAGGTGATTTCATCACATTAAAAAAATTTAAATTACACTGCTTCGAGCAACTAATGTGAGTAGTCGCTCCCGATCGCATACGATGCAATCCTCACGCTTCAGTGATGCACTTAAGGATCTTCTCATATCCTTCATATATGTGTATGAGTATATGTGTAGTAAATGTGTTTATAACTATACTTGTCGACTTTTGTGTTACAATTATCCCTCAACAATTGATTATAAAACATATTTTGTGAGTTTCTTTTTACAATCATGTTTCAAAAGGTACTAGAGGAGATTGGTGGCGAGGGCATAGTGGGATGGAGGGCGTGGGAGTGGTGAGCACAAAGGTGGGTGGAGCGAGTAAGAGCGGTGATCAGAGGGCCACTGAGAATCTTGCGGGTGGCGGCGAGGAGTAAGGGGCGAAGCCGAACATGCAGGATGTCACCATGGAGGAGCTAGCAGGGGATGGAACGTGAAGTGTCCCATAGACAGAGTCTCGTACAGCCAGGGGTTGCGGTGGGGAGAAAACCGGGTGCTTCAGATACGGTGCCTTCGACCACCTCTTCAAGGCTTGTTCGACCACGAAACAACTTTTCTTCTGTTACGGTTGGGCAGGGCATCGACGGCGTGATTACCTCGCGTGTATGGGGGGGGGACATGGACGAAGAAGAAGCTTCTGGCTGCTCTCCTTTTCAACAAGAAGATGGTCACCTCGTTACAACGGTTGTCGGAGAGGTGAAGTGTCCCTTGGATGGGGTTGTTATTGGGGAAGGGAAGGTGGAGGATTTAAGGAGGCTTCGGGGGGGGAGGGTAGGGGCAAAGGAGTCCAGAGTCAAAGTCATTTGGCTATCGACTGGTCTCCTTTGCAATCAGGGTCTTTCAAGCAAAGGAGTGGGAGAGGTGATTATGGGGCAATAAAGGAATGCCTCCCATCAGAATTGAGGGGGCTCGTGTGATGGCGGAGGCTACATTTACTGGGCGATGGGTCTGATTGAGTTGTCCCGTCTAGGGGTTGAAGGTGGCAACTATGCCTATCTGATGCCATAATATGGATTCGTTGCAGGCTGCTTTGACCCATGTCAGGGATATTGAGAAGTGCGTCATGGGGCTCCCGGTGGGTAAAGGCTCCCAGATGGAGGTTCTACTCCAGGATGCCCGGCTTCCATCGCCTTTTCGTACAAAATTGAAGATTGGGCAAAGATGGGTGCCCATCTGGCTTGTTCTACTGGAGGAGATGGGTGCCAGTAATGGCTCTGGCGACAGTAGGGGGTTGACCAAGAAGGTGGTGTGGAGACGATGGCTGGAGTGGAGACGGCAGTGGGGGTTGTCAGAGGCAGATCTTGGGAAGCAGATTCGACGGTTGTAATTGCGGGGATCGAGGATTTGGCGGATGTGGAAGGGTTTCGACCACTGAATGCGCGGGCAGCCCAAACGATGCGAGAACTTTTGTGGAGGCGATGTTATTCGAGTCTTCAAACCTTGTCTCGGAGTCGGGTTCGGGGTACCCGGTTGCAGAAGTATGAAACATCCGCTTATTCCATCTTTTTGTAATATTACATTGATGGGTCTACTATCTCGGCTAATCGAGCAACTCTTTCGGGTTACTGCCATGGTATGTTTCTGCAGCATGTTGGAGGAGCACTACCGATCAGTTTTGGATCAGACTCGGGGGTGCATGGAAACCTGATTATGGGGTTCCCCTCGGAGGTAATGTTGGGGGTGTTTCGCAGGCATGGAGGAATGATGTAGGTGATTCTCTTGGGCCTTCTTCGGTGCTCCTCCTCGATATGGAGGGGCGTACTGGATGCTTTTGAGGGGGTTGGGAACCTGCTTCGTAGTGGTGGTGGTGTGAGGAATGAGTTGGAGTCTCGGGCAAAGGGGTGGTTGCCGACAAATTTGGCGAAGAGAAGGTGAGTGATTTCGCTAGAAGTGGGGGATCCTTGCAGGGGGTGGGGGTACTTGTGCAAGGAGGTTGGTGGTTGGTTCGTGCAGACCTAAGGGGAGAAGGGCTTGATCGACATAATCAGCAGAACCGTTTACATGAGATCCCTGGATCGTTGGATCCCGTAGTGAGGCGTAGCATACACTAGTATTTTTTGTACAGATGTGGTGGACGACGGAAGTTATGGACTGCGAGACACAGCAGCTAGAGCGTAATCATGAAGTGGCAAAATTTGTTATTTCGAAGGAAGGTGGAGGGATCATGGTGGAGGCATCATCGGTGGTGTTGGAAGGGGAGGTGAGGGTTGGAGGGGAAACACATGTAGTTGGTGCAACCATTGAGGGAATGGGGGAAGGGTTGAAGGCGACGATAATAGAGAACCAAGCGTATGTCTGGGCGATGGCACAGAGCGTGGGGGCTCAGGTGGCAGGGGGTCCCCCACGGTGTCCTAATGAAGTTCTTATCGTGGAATGTGTCTAGGTTGGCCCAGCCGGAGAAGAGGAGGGTGGTTGGTGGGACTATTAGCTTTCTATTAGTCCTACTAAAGCCAAGAATCTATCTAGCATGTCCTACTAGAACTATTAGAGAAAGATCCTAGTACATCGTGAGCCCAGTTCTTTTCATTCTCAAAGAGAACTCCTAGCCCTTCGATCTTCCTTGTCTGTATGGGCTATCTATCTTGGCCTCTTATTGCTAGAAGAGACAAAGCAGTAGACCCTTGGCTTGGGAATAAGAAGAAATTCCCCAACTAGCATATAAGACGGGAAAAATCCAATAGTAAAACCTGAACCTTTTGCAAGACAAAGGAATGGGACTTCTTATTGAGTCAAGACTTGGAGGAGGCGCGGAAAGAGATCAATTTCATATCAAACACGTTGGAGAATACAGGGGGATAATGACTATGCTCGTGGATTGGAGGGTTGATGTGGCTTGATTGCAGGAGGTGAAAGTTGTCTCTTGGGATTTGGTGCAATGGAGCTCGGTTATCGAGCCTCATCTCACAGATTCAAGGTTGTTCTTGCTGATGGTAGCGCAGGGGGATTGTTGTTGTTTGGTATGGTGGAGTTTTTTACCTGTCGGGCGAGGTTATCATGGTGCACTCCGTGTCGGTTGTTTGGTCAACAAGAGGGATCGATCGCGGATTCTGATAATGTCGGGCTATGGCATTCCGGGCTCATCATTATACATGGTTGTATGGGCCGAATTGTGAGAGGTGAGGAGCAGTTTCCCGGAATTGGCATGGATCACAGGCAGTGACTTCAACGTCACATTGTATTCGGAGGATAGGCCGAGAGGGAGAGGGGCTCAGGATCCTAGCAATGGGTTGTTTGCCAAAGTGATGAAGGAACTTGGCTTGGAAGTTCTTGATGCAGGTAATTGCAGGTATACTTGGAGTGGTTCTTCATCCAGATCGCGACTTGACATGTTTCTTTTGGCTATTGAGGCTTTGGAGATGTTTAGCCTGGCTTATGTTACGGCTCTCTCTTGGTCAAGGTCGGATCATACGGCTTTGTGTTCGGGCACGTGCAGCGGAAGAGGTTCATCATCTTATTTCATATTTGAGCGATGTGGATGCTGGAGGAGGGGTTTCGTAATTTGGTTACTTCTTTCTAGACTAGCTTGGAGGTGAATGATTCAACTACCATGAAGCTCGTTCTGAAGCTGAATGCATTGCGACAGAGGTTTTTTTTTGAAGTCTAAAAATTCGAGGGAGACACTCGGTGGTGTTCACCCCTTCTTTATTAACAAAAGACAAAAAATATAAACAGGGAGATACAAAGAAGATCGTAAGTTCAACAAAGACCCCAGCTCAACAGACGAGAGGGAACTAGATCAACATCCAGTCGACAACAATACGGGCACAAAGAGACAAAATATTTTCTCTGTAAAACCGTTGACCCCTAAAAATAGCTTCATTCCGCCCCAGCTAGATCGCCCAAATGCTCGCCAGCAGACGCAAGAGATCACTGCGGTCCCTATCCTTGTTAGACACCAAAGATTCCCAGAACGAAACTGAGTCGGTAGTAGAAATCCATCCCACAGTCGCCGCCTCCCAAACGCCCACAACCACTGGGCAGGCAAAAAGAAGATGGTCAAAGGATTCCACGCCGCTGCCACAGTGAACACAATCCTCCGAGACCGATGCGAGCATCCTCGCACACCGATCCCTCGTTAAAAGCCTCTTCCTCCGAAACAGCCACAGGAAGATACCAACCCTCTCCGGAAGTTTCAAGCCCCACACAAAGCTGCAGTCACTCAGCAACGAATCCATCCGCGGCTGGGAGAGGGGAGAAATCGCCAAATATGCCTTCCTCGTCGTGAAAGGCCCCTCCCTCCAGGCCCAGTGATCCCTCCCCTCCCCCCCTGAGGGCTTAGACGTGCCACCAATAGAATCCAGAAGACGCAGCAACTCGTGGAACCCCTGGTCGGAAAGGTTGCCATGAAAGATGGGGAACCAATCATCCCCGGACCAACAAGAGGAAACGGATGCAAGCGCATCAGCCGCCAGAGCAAATAACCGCAGAAACATCTCACCAAGAGGCACCCCACCAGCCCAGCTGTCCGTCCAGAATCTGAAGACTTGCCCGTCACCAAGCCTCGGAGCAAAAAGATTAGAGTATTTTTGGCCCACTGCCATCACCCCATGCCAGAAAGGCGTCCTCGGCCCACGACAATCCTCCGTACTAGGCAGCGTCCCGCGCAAGTCGTGAATCTTGCGCAAGACGACAGAGCAGAAATCCTCACTATCACCCCACAGTCTGTTCACCCATTTCAGGAGAAGAGCATCATTGACACGGTCCAGCCGACGAATGCCAAGACCCCCGTCGCATTTACGCTTCGTCACTTCCTCCCAACCCACTAGATGCGGCCCACTCGCAGACGGCCCATTCCTCCCCCACAAAAACCTCCCATTAACTTCTCAATACGCCTGCGAACCCCAGCAGGCAACTGCCAATTGGAGAGATAATAAACAAGATAGAAGATAAAACCAACCTAATGAGGACTCGTATTTTGTGTAAGCAACGTAGGAGCCAAGTCCATGATGAAATGGTAAGGTTGGATTCATTAGAAGATTATAGGGAGCTGGATGTAGAGGAGCTTGAAAGCTATGGAGTGGTGCAGAAGACTTGGAAGAGGATAGAAAGTAGGAGTTGGAGAGGAAGCAGAGGTCACGCCAGAAATGGTTGAAGGAGGGGGACGCAAACACCAGATTTTTTCACATGGTGGCCAACAACAGAAGGAGGAATATGATTGCAATTTACAACTCAACAAAATTCAGAGAAAAAGTTGTCCTTCAGTCAAGGTGCATGATTTTGAATTAAGAAAAGCATTTCCTTTAGTCAATCCCCCCTTTCTTTTGTTCTTATTCTTTTTTTTAGTCTGGTTACGAGGTCTGAATAAATATGAATCATAGTTCAAATATTCTCTTTTTTATTTATACTTCATTAGTTTTTCCCTTTCTTTCTTTTTTTGCTCGAAAAAGAAAGAGTGGAACAGGAAACCGAGGACTCATTTCAGGCTATTAGTCAGACAGGAGGGAAGGAAAATTTATCGATCGTCAAAGCCCAACGTATTTCCTTGTAACAAAAATTCTCATCTCCGACGCTTATCTCCCACTTCCCATTGTTTGATTCCACCTCTTCATTCTATAAATGTTGGGCCTATCAACGTTGGGGGTGAAGAATATAGTGGCGGCGAGGACACTGAGAAGGCGGTAATGGGTTATTTCAAGAACATAAGAAGGTGTGTCCCCGGTTGCAGATCAAGATGGATGGGCTTGGGGAGAGATGTACTGCAAAGTCAAATACGGAGAATTTGACGAAGACTTTCGAATTGTCGGAGGTCCGAGCATCAATCTTAGCATTGAATCTAGATGGTTGTCCTGATCCAGACAGCTTTCCCGTCTTCTTTCTCAAAAAGTTTTGGGATCTGGTTGCAAACAATGTGATGGTGAGGGTCTTTAAAATTGCTAAGGGCAACTATGGTTTTGATCGTCTCAACTGTTCATTGATTTTTCAGCTGCCAAAAAGAGTCGGTCATCAAGGTGGGGGATTACCATCCTATTGCGCTTTCCAATGTGATTTCCTTAATTGTGGCCAAGGTTTTGGCCAAATGTGTAAAGGGAGTTCTGAATACAATCATTTCTTCGGCTCAGAGTGCCTTCTAACCTGGAAGGCAACTCATAAATAGTGTAGTATTGGCATATGAGATCATTACCGATTAAAGGAGCAGGGCGAGTTGGTGTTGTGGAAGGTTGATTTCTCGAAAGCATATGAGAGTGTTGAATGGCGTTTCTTGTGGGCTTCTTTATTTAGGCGTGGCTTTCCAGACCGGTCGATTATGTGGATGAAGAGGTGTGTCACGATTGCCTCTTATGCGATCCTGGTGAATGGTATAGCAGGGGTTTTTTTCTACCATAGTGGGGCATTCATCAGGGTTGCCCGCCGACACCCCTACTTTTCGTTCTTGCAGCAGATGCTTTTTCAGTATGGTGAATCGAACTGTGTTTGTAGGTTTGTGTAATGGCTACAATAAAGAGGAGATCTCGCTACCTATTCTTCAGCATGCAGACGACACCATCATGTTTACAGAATGAGGATCTGAGAGATGCAGAGATTTGTCTGTGGTTCTTGATATTTTCGGGGTTGTTTCTGGGTTGAATGGGACAAGTCAGAGTTTGTGCCCTTTGATCTGGAGGAGGAGGTTGGGCGATGTGCTGGTTGGTTAAGGTCCCCTCGTAGGGATATGGCTTTACAGTATCTTAGTAAGCCTTTGACTGCTGGGAGGATGTGTATGGCAAATTAGTTGCATGTGATCGAAAATATTTAGCAGAGGTTGGCAGGTTGGAGATCCGTTTGTTTGTCTCACGGTGGAAGATTGGTGTTGCTTAGGTCGGTTCTTTCAATTATTCCTATTTTCTTCCTATCATCTAGGCTTATGCATGTTGGGGTGAGGAAGAGGCCCGAGAACATGAGATGATTTTTTTGGTCGCCCTCTGGGCATTCAAATGGGTTGTCGTTGGTTGATTGGGGGATAATTCCATGTTCAAAGGATGATGATGGGCTTGGGGTGCGTAGCCTGGAGGAAATGAACATAGAACTTCTCAATAAATGGGTCGCTCGTATATAGGGGCTATGGCAGCTTGGTGGTTGCCCAAGTTCGGAAGATTTACAACGTGGGCTGCTCTTTGCCGAACGGGGTTTGGAGGAGCATTTGCGGCATGGTGAAAGAGATTCAACCATTTTTTACGTCGGTAGTCGGTGATGGTACATATTTTTAAGCTATGGGTTGATTATTGGAGTAAGCGAGGGGTGTTTGGTTCGTGTTTCCCGCAGCTGATGGCGTTGGCGGTTGATCTGAACTGTTTTATGGCAGATGCTTGGGTCGGGCACTTTTTCCTTCCTTTCTTTAGATATAAGCTCTCAGAGTGTATGGGCAAGCTCTTGGAGTTGTTGCAAGATATGGAGAGCACGGAGGGTCCCACGAAGGGGCGGGATTGCTAGAGCTGGTGTAATGGGTCTTTCACTATGGGGAAGGCTTTCAGGGCCCTAAAGGGCTTAGTGGTGTTTGACCTTGGAGGGTGTGTGGCCAACTGTAAAAGAATTTGGAAATGAAAATTTAAGGCGCGTGTAAAGGTGTTTTGTGGTTGTTTAGTTAAAGTACGTGTCATATGTAGAGATGGATAATTGCACTGTTGTAAAAGTCGGCCAACTAGTCGAGTCAGGGGGAGGGGGTAGCCAACTCGACTAGGTATAGTCGGCTAACCCAACTAATCGGGATGACTGGTCTGCCTAGTCGATCGACTTATACATAGAGTTTTTTTTTGAATTTTTTTCTTTTTTAAAGTAAACTTAGTCTAATATGCTTATATGCAAATATAGAAGAATATATGTATAAAAAATGATTTATATAATTAAAATACTTCAAAAATTCAAAAACGATATAGGCCGATTAAATCCGATTAATCATCTGACTGCCAATTAATACTTAATCAGTGACTCCACCAACCGAGTATCGATTCTACAAGCTTGTGTAATTGGATCCATCTAGATTCCAATTACCACATCCACAAGTTTAGTCCCACATCTATTATTAGTGGGACTCCGATCTATCTGTGGGGCTATAAAAGAAGCCCCACCCCTATTGTATCGGTTTACAAATTGAATAGAAGAATCAGCAATTAGTGATGTTCTCCAGTGATTTCATCCCGCTCCATATGGTGTAGGGTTCCACGTTAAATACGGGTGTTCTTCCAATGTTCTTTACTTCTTTATCTATGATACACTTCCGCACAATCATTTTCTACATGGTATCAGAGTGGGTTCATTTCTCGAGGATTTGACGACACTAAGGGGGTAGCCGACTCGACTGGGCCTAGTCAGCCATTAGTCGGTCAACCCGACTAATCAGGCTGACTAGTCTGCCTAATCAGTGATTTTTACATAGAGCTTTTGTATTTTTTGTTTTTTTTTAAAAACAAACTTATTCTAATATACTTAATGTTATATTAATTTTGACGCTCAAAAAAGGGGGAGGCACTCAACGGTGCTCGCCTCAATGCATTAATAAAGGAGTTAAAGAACTATTTACAAGAGAAAAGACGAACAGCAGCCGAAAAAATAAAAAGCGGATGCTATCCAAGATGAGATACTGATGAATCTGTGATTCATCACATCAAAGTCAAAAATAGAGCCTTGTTCATTCCCGAGAAAAATAGAGGCATATTTCCTTCTATCTTGCATAAATAACACTCATGCATGCATCCATAATTCATGCATTTTAGCAGCTCATCTGCATTTAAATAAGAATGCCAAAAATCCCCTGTAAAATACATCTTCATCAAAATAACTCCTTCTCTATAATACATGTATATACCCCTTAATAATATAGGGAAGAATGCCAAAAATCACACTTGTAAAATAGCCAAATATCCTGAGAACCCTTGTACATTAAAACACACATAAAGCCCGCATACAAACCCCTACTTAGGTCGACTCACTCTTAGAATACTACATATTGAAAGACCTTTAAAATGAGACTAATTTCATTGCAATTGGAGCTTGTATGAGAAACTTGGGTTTTTGGGTCATTTTGTATACTACATATGTACATTTATGTATCCTTGTATTTATGTACCATATTTGACCTTATCTCCGTCTTTGGTCAACATGAAACTTGTAGATCTCATCAAGATCTACAACTTTCATGTTTTGAGTTTTTCCAAATTCGGCTTCCTCTTCAATCTACACACATTTTCCCCTCCAGCCATTCACAGCAGGCCACGTGGCGCCCTCTGATTGCGCCACGCGGCCCGCTGCCCTTCGCCTCGTCCGCCCGCGCCCTCCACCGTTGGATCGCGCTTCAGATCCAACGGTCCAGGCCCTTCCACGCTCTTAACCACCTCCCAGCCACCCGATCCGCTCCACACTTCATCTCCACCGTCCCTTAGCGCCGCGCTCTCAGCCTTCCACGTGGCGGCATCTACGCCGCTCGATCGCGCCCCCGATCCTCTCATCACAGCCGCCCATCTTCCCGCGAGCCTCGACCCTCAGATCAACTCCACCCTTTCATCTGAACCATCCGCTCGCGCCTCGCCACAACGCGCCACGTGGCGCTCTCATAACCCCTCATCTGGGCATCCCAGATCTAATCATAACCGCTCGCTACGCGCTGATCTCCACCGTTGGATCACAAGATCCAACGGTGGAGACTTCGTCTCCTACCTCGGGTGCCCCCTCTCTCCCACGATCTCTGCCTTGCGGGAGGGGCACCCCCTTCCTATTCTTGGAAGCGCTCCCTCCACCCTCGCCGGCCGCTGACCTCCCCACGACACACCCCACTCATCCCTCTCCCTCGCCAGCTCCCTCAAACACCACCATCTCCGCCACACTCGCCCCACGACAGCCACCAACTTCGCCACTCACCCATTCCAGCCGTCACCTTCATCCTTTAAATACCCCCTCTCCGGCCACATTCATCCCCATCCGCCACTCCAGAAAGATCCCTCGAGCTCCAAGCTTCCTATTGGTGACAGCAATTGGCTGATTTGTCGAGCGACGACAGAGCTTCTTCTCCGGCGAGATCCTCGACCCACCGCCGTGTCGCAGCCACTCCTCCGAGCAGCTGCTAGAGCTCGGGACCTTACCGACCCCTTGAGCGACGACCTGGAGCTCAAAGCTGAGCCCCAAACCCCAGGTAACCCCCTCCATTCCTCCTCCGATCTTGTTCTTATTTTCCCTTTATCTTCTCCGCTTTTATTCGCCATCATCAGCCATCTTCGCACCTCCTCAACAATCCGACGAGCTTCGCGACGAAGCTCTGATTCTCGCTGGCATCTCTACACTCTCCGATACCTTATTTCACCAGCCATCGACCTGCAGCTCCGCCACCTGGCCGGAGCCCAGTCACCCGACCATTTCCCCTTGCCTCAGGCCTCGCTGATCACGCCACCCTCTTCCACGATCACCTGCACGCCTCGGCTATACTTCTAACCTTTTGCAGGTACTCAATCCATCATTGGCCGGAGCCTCGTCGGAGCCCTCCTCGAGCTTCATCGACTCCGAGCTCCAGCCCTCCTCCAAGGATCCAGAGACCACCGGAGGCTTCGCCTTTCACTTCCGCTTCTTCCGAGCAAGGTGGGAGCTGACGAAGCTCATCACCGGAGCTTGGCAACCGAGGCGGAGCTCGGCTGCCTTCACCGGAGCGCAGCCCTCTCCTCCGCAGGCGGCGGAGGATCGTTAGAGAAGAAGGAGCAGCAACCGTTCGATCATCTGATCGAACGGTACTCGCCTCGCCACGCGTCCCTTCGCCGCCCTCATCCTCGACCGTTGATCACCCCTCGGATCGGACGCCTCACCAGCCGCCACGCGTCTTCATCGACATCCCTTGGATCCATCTTGATCCAAGGGCCTTCAGGCCGCCACGTCGCCTTCTCCGAGCCTCGGCATCCAAGCCTAGGCTCGGGTAACCCGAAGCTGCATCGAAGCTGGGCCGAACCTCCAGAAGACCCGAGCCTCGCTCCGAGCCTCCGACGCCCTCCGAACCTAGGTCCCCCCACGTGAGGAGCACGTGCGACCTGGGTTATTTGCACAGATACCCCTGGAGCTTTCAAAAATTGCGAAGAGGTCCCTGTGAAGCAGACATCACGTGAGGAGCACGTGTCTCGTGGAAAAATTGCATAGAAGTCCTGCATATTATCGGTAATTGCATTTTAGTCCCTGTCAGCATGTTTACTTATTGAAATTTTATTTTCCAGTATTGCATTTACACCCTTGTGTTTGCACGTGTCCATAGCATGCATTTTTCATCATTTTGAAATTCTAAAAATTGCAAGTTGTTGAGAATTTTGTCCTCTATCTGTTTGTACACGTGTCTGATTTTTGTTGGCTTAATTGAATTATCAATGAATTAATTGGTTCATTTGAGACATATTTTGCCCAGTGATGCCTTTTGATTTTTAATTAATTATCAGTTCCTTCAAAAATCACCAAAAATTCACAGTAGCTTAAGGACATCATTTTTAACACTCCATAAAAATTTCATATCATTTGCACGCATAACGAGGCCTCAATAAATAGTTTAGTGATTTTCTTTAATTAATTTTAATTAATTCATTTCACAATAAATTTAAGTTCTGTTAATTTTCCTAGGTCCCTGATCATTACACCCTCCTAGGATAATTTTAGTTCTTGGAAAAATTGTGATTTGATATTTATTAAAAATTAAACACTGAGAATCACTCTGTCTGTTTATTTAATTCACAGAAAAGTTATTTTGAGTCGAAAAAATCCAAAAAAATTAGTGTAGGTCATTTTCATCATAAATAACCATCTGGCCAATTTTCATTATTTTTGGACTTCGTTTGATACATCAATTAAATTTAAAGTTAAATTGGCTAAGACTTGTCTGCATATGTCTGCATAAGAAATAAAAAGACCAAAAAAAATTGACCCTCGAACATCAACACTTGAAAATTGCTGTAATCCACCTAAGGAGACAGCTGCCTCCCTGAGATCGGCCTTGGACTCCACCAAGTAAAAAAATATCACCGCTTAAAATTGACCAGAATCTGACTTAAGTGGTTTTTGATCAACCTCTCGTATCCGACTGCAACGAACACTTAAAAGTAATTTGGACTATTAATTTGCCTGAATTAACTAAGGGTGCGGGAGCGTTTATCAGATACCCCCCGATACAAAAAGAACATCCTACCCAGAAGACCAATCAAGAAGGAAGCGTGAAGCGGAAATACGTATATTTTCCGTGTAGAACCTCTGCCGAGCAAAAAGAGCTTCATTTCTTCCCAGCCAAATGCTCCATAACCGCGCAATCGGGTCCGGCAGATCCACCCGAGGTCGGCCCCTAGAGTTCACCAAGCTTTCGCAGAACGCAACAAAGGTCGAGAGGTTGAGCCAGCCCAGGTCATCCCAAAGGGCACGAACACAGCCACAGTGAAAGAAAAGGTGCTCTATAGTTTCCATCTCCGTGTCACAAAGGCCACAGTTGTTCGAGGCGTTGGGAAACATAATTGCACAGCGGTCACGAGTTAACAGTCTACCACGCCGCAAGAGCTAGAGGAATATGCCAATGCGCTCAGGGAGCTTGAGTCCCCAAAAGAATCTACAATCACGCGAGAAGGTTGCATCATCCCCGATAGAGGGAGGAAGAAGAGCCTGGTACGCCTTTCTGGTAGAGAACGAGCCTTCCTTCCAAACCAAATGATCACGGCCAATAGCAGGCTTGGAAGCGTCCGCGAGAGCAGCCATGAGAGAGATGAAGTCTTCCAAACGCTGGTCCGATAAATTAGCTGCAATCGAAGGGCACCAAGAGCCACCGTCCCAGCAAGAGGCCACGGTAGCGTCTTTGTCCACCACCAACGCGAACAACCGAGGGTATAAGTCTTGGAAAGCACCCCTCCCGGTCCAATCATCCGCCCAAAAGCGAAACGAATTCCCATCGCCGAGCTTAGGTTTAAATAAAGATCGATTGCGATTAAGGGCATCAACCACTCCACGCCAAAAAGATGAAAAGTGACCCTGTAATCGGCCCCGAGAAGCGGAAATCATGTCGACCCCCGCCGCCTCCCTCAAACAATTTAACATGAAGTTCTCCTCCCGACCCCAAACCCTAGCTGCCCATTTGAGCAAAAGGGCATCGTTCACCACCTCCACCCGCCTCACGCCCAAGCCCCCCTCCCGCTTAGGCCGCGTAACCTCATCCCAACCCACCAGATGCACTCCCCTTCTCCCACCCCCCTTCTTCCCCCAAAGGAAGCCCCGCATACACTTCTCCAACCTTGTTCGGATCCCCTTTGGCATTCCACGCACAGATAAAAAGTAAATTGGGATCGAAGATAATACGGATTTGAGTAAAACTAACCGACCGCCCCGGGATAGAAGAGCTGCGCGCCACCCGGCCAACCGAGCCTCCATCTTCTCCACAACCGCCCTCCAATCACGAATGCGAGCGCGGCCCACCGTCAAAGGCAGGCCCAGATAATCAAAAGGGAGGTCGCCTGGAGGAGAGCCCAGCAGCCGCGCACAATCCCCAACCTCCGCCGGCGACGTAGAGAAAGGAACGACCTTCGACTTATTCCCGTTAATGAGGAGGCCCGATAGCTCGTTGAATAATTGAAGGGTAATAGCCATACTTGAGACGTTGGAGGTACCACCCTCGATGAAGCAGATAGTGTCATCAGCAAACTGTATAAGTGGGACATGATAGGGGTCAAAGGAGCAACCGCGAGTGAGCCCAGCCGCGGCCACACCATCAATCATGCGAGGCAAGACGTCCACCGCCAAAACAAATAATAGGGGAGCAAGGGGACACCCCTGCCGCACCCCCCTTCGGGGTTGGAAGGAGCCCCCAGCCAAGCGTCCATTGACAAGAACGGAAAGGGAAGCTTTGGTCACACAGCGCCACACCCAGGAGATCCAAGTCGATGGAAACCCCCTCCTCTTAAGTACCGACCACAGAAATCGCCAATCAAGGGTATCGTAAGCCTTCGCAATCTTCCAAAGAATGCCCTTCGTACTATTTTTGCGCCACGCCTCGATAATCTCCGACACCACCGCGTAGCAATCACTGATTTGCCTTCTGCGAACAAAAGCGGCCTGTGAAGGCGAGATGAGCGAGTCGAGGAGGGGAGCGAGCCGCCTGGCCAGAGCCTTAGCAATGATTAAGTAAATGGCATTGGATATGGATATCGGCCTAAAATCCTCAATTCGATTGGCCGAGGGAGACTTTGGAATAAGAACAATAAGAGCCCTGTTGATTTTATCAAAGCCACGGTTACCCTCACAGAAATCCCGCGCGACGTCCATAACGTCATTAGCGAGCACGTCCCAAAAGTCCCTGTAAAAAGACACAGGGAAGCCATTGGGACCCGGTGCAGCATCGAAGTTGAGATCCCAGACAGCCCCCTTGAGGTCCTCCATAGAAAGAGGTCTGATGAGTGCCTCCGCATCCGGCGGTGAAAGAGTGGAGGCCCCACGCCCCGACCATCTCCACGTCCGCGGTGCTTGGCGCCCAAACGCGCCCCTAAAATAATCCCCCAGAGCCCCGCCCAACTCCTTCTCCCCCTGGATGAGAGAGTCATTGACCATAAGAGAAGAAATAGAATTGGCACGTCGTCTGCCACTAGCAATCCTGTGGAAAAAAGCAGTGTTCGCATCCCCTTCCTTAAGCCACCGCAACCGCGAACGCTGGCGCCATTCGATCGACCTCTTCCGATCCTCCACCCTAGCCTGTTCAACGGCCGCAGCACGTGCGGCCAGCTCTTCCGGAAGCAAATCCCTCTCGTTCTCAATGAGGTCCAACCTCATTATCACTTCGTCAGCCTCCTTGCGAGCGGAAATACGTGCCTGACGAGATTCTCTTTTAAAAGAAGCCAACATCTTTCTGAGCGATGAGAGTTTATGATCGAAGCGTCGGGCAGCACTACCCGCATATGTGGTCTGAGCCCAGTGATTTCGCACGAGGTCCTTGAAACCCGGCTCGAGAAGCCAACACCTCTCATATCGGAAGAGGCCTCGAGGACGATGATCATCCCCAGAATCCCAAATAATGGGGCTGTGGTCAAAGAAAGACCGCGGTCGAGAGGACACCGCGCACAAAGGAAAGACCTCCATCAGGCGAATATTCGCCAAGAATCTGTCGATCCGCGATCTGGAATCATTATTCATCCAAGTGTAAGAAATATCATTGGGCACGAGGCCCTCCAGAGCCAAGTCTTGAATATATAAAGTCAATTACATTGTAGTGGTTCCTATCGTGGGGTGCCACCCTCTCCTTCCTCAAAAAAAAGTCAGTTACGTCCCAACCCTTCCACGTGCAATCACCTAGTAACTCCATATTTTTCTGTAAAATGTGGAAAGAGGTAATCTCTCCAACCACCTCCGCAAAAGTGCAACATGATGACACCTTCCCAATCAGTAAACTTTTCATCGGGGACGCATCTAAAATAAGCTTCTCAGGGTGTGTCCTTCACAATGTCGGACACCTTCCATGACGATAACCCCCCCCCCCCAACCACGACCACCACCATCACAAACAAAGCAGCAAGGAGGAACCGAGCACAATGATACCTGATGCCCATGTATGCTACATCTAAAGCAACATAGGACACGCTTCCGATGAGAAACAATCGTACAACCCTCCTCCAACCTCTCCTCTCCTTTCTTAGAGACCCTTAAGGCGTTCCTTCGAATTTCGACCGAAATTTCGGTCATTTCGGTCATTTTTTGTACAAGGACCCCATATTTCGGTCATTTTGATTCCGATTTCGACTGGATATCGATATTCAACAGAAATTCGACTGAATTTCGCTGAAATTTGAAGCCATGCCTTCTCCCACCACTTCTCCAATACATGGGCTCTCTACAATCGTTAGGCAATCCCATGATAACTTCTTAACATGGCATGCAATGTTCCCAATCTTGTCCCATCGATTCCTCAAACACAGCCCTCATCCCCCTCACCTCAACCCAACCCGGAGCTACTTTGATCAGCTAACCATGGCCTCAAATGGAAAGAGTTGTACGATCCACTCACCTCGGTAAGCCCAAGAAGGAAATGCCACTTATAGGCAACTCATCCACACAACATAAAGTCCTCAGATTCATTGCCTCAAATAGGCTATACATGAGGAAATCCAGTGGGTTTCATAGTGGATGACACTTCAATACTAAAATGTACCTTCATTTTCCATAATTCTCAACCCTATCATTAGCATCGTTATCATTACCATAGTCTCTATAACTTGTATCACATCAACGTCAACATCCAACTTTAACCATCGTCCTTCCGACCCGACGTCAATTTCTCCAAGTATGGAACACACTCTTCCAAACCTAACACCGGTACCACATTCATTTCCACATCTAATGACAATCCTATCTCTAGCTCCAACACCTCATCGAGAAGGTCATTTCATCGACTTTATGTGTGACCTTAGTAACCAAGCAACCTAATGGGGCAAGGATTATTACCATAATACTAGGGTCTCTCCATCTAAAGGGCATCCCCACAACTTTGGCTAGCAATGTATGTTCCCTCGACATGATCCATCTCACAGTCACAACCTACAATGTCGCTACAAGTCCCCTCTTGTTCTTTGAAGCTTTACGACGTTCTAGAAATGAATGCATCTCCTCCTTCAACAACCTACAAAAGCACCACATCGAACTACCTAAATGGATGAAATCGCCTAATAAGTTCCCCACTAGAATTTATTGAACATGTATCTATGTTGCCCCAATGCCACATTAGAATATATCCACTCGCCCACCAGGAAACTATCAAGCAACATCATTCAAAACACCATCAGAGATCAACTGCTAACCACCAATCCTACCTGCCCTCCCGCTCATGCAAAACTCCAATATGAGTGCAAAAATATCTCGTATGGCTACATTCCAACAGAAAAAGCATACCCACTTAGTAGCGGAGGCATCTCAAGTGCCATTTCTTTGTCGTCGGCCTTGGCCTAGACACCATTGAGCCCAAAGCTAACCGAGAGACCCTTCCTACTTTCCCCTCCCATGACCATCCCCTTTCATCCCGGCCTTCACCCATCAACATTTCTACACTTTCCCCCACAGCCTCGCCCTCAACCCAAGAATAGAGTCTGGACCGCTTCGCCTCCCTTGCTTTCCCCTTTCCTTTCTCCCTCTAATCTACATCATCTCTCCCTTGATTCTCCAAAGATCATGTACCTTTCAAAGCTAAGCTAAATAGTGATGTCACTTGTTGGAACAAGGAAAACATGTGGACACAGGCTAGTAAGTAGTGTATAAACTAGCAGAATAATTCCCTTCAGAGAGAAGAAGATGGGGATGCAAGCTAAATATATGGTCAGCTTTTTCTCAATATACATAAATTCAAGAGCATGTGTGCTGGTAAAATATTTTGATAAAAGACTAATTATAAAAGATGCTATATAAAGTAACTGGAACTGATTGTTTACACCAAGACTTCAAAAAAAATGATCTTTCGGACAAGGTTCAAAATCACCACCATTGTTATAGCATTGCAACAATGATGGTTAACCATAGCATTATCGTGAATAATCCATGAGTTTTGGAACTACTTCACCGAAGGATTTGTGATTACAGAAGCACTAGCTGTGGCGCTTCAGATCAAAAATCGATTGGTTTTTATCCAAGACCACCACCATTATTAATTGCAACATTTTCTAGGTAATTATTGCGGATAATTATTTTGAGAACTCTTTAATTGATAACTAAGCCCATTCTTTGGTAACATCATCAAGTGCTCGACTGCCCCCCCCCCCCCCCCAACCCCATTTCATCCATGTATATTCTCTCTACATTCATCTCGATACAGTTTGCTACTTAGCTACATCAAATTCACCTTTCATAGTTGTTTTATGAGACGAGTTACATTTAACCGCCACATAATCAAATGATACGACCCAGACACATACCAAATTAACACAATCATGAAATGGAGATATCCGATATATAGCTCGACGACACTCTCTGGATTATTATTTTTCTTGAAGGACACTGTCTGGATTTTCCCCAATGACAAAACGAACAGCAACAGAAACAAAAAAAACGCTCAAACATCAGATATCACGAAGCGATATGGATGAGTATGACAATGCATGGCCTAAATCTGAATCGGGCCTTGCGTTAACTCGAGATGCGTCAAAATTAAAAAAAAAATCGTCTAGAGAGAGAAGCAAACAAGGAACCCTAAGAGAGAGAGCAGGGGGGACTGACGGAAGAGGAGGAGGCCTGCGAAGGCGCCGGCGAGGGAGGAGTAGACGACGCGGCGGAGGGAGAGGTCGATGCACGCGTCGCGCTCGGCATCCAGGTCGTAGGGCGATGCGATGGGGATCCATCGCTGCTGCTGCTGACGATGATCCCCCATGGCGTTCTGATTCTGCTTCCGACGAGAGAAGGAGAGGTATATGTAGAATTTGAGAGGGGATTGTGGGTGAGAATAATGTCGCCGAGCTCGACGCAGCGAAGGGGAACGACAAGGAAAAGAACAGGGATGTAGAGAGGAAAAGAAGGATTCTCAAGATAGTAAAAAGGAAAAAACTCAACAACGAGGAAGATTTCAAGTTCAAATTGAAAGATCATAAAAAATAATCGTCGACAGCAGGGTTCGAACTTGCGCGGGCGAAGCCCAACAGATTTCAAGTCTGTCTCCTTAACCACTCGGACATATCGACTTTGACGTGTGATCCCCGAACACAATATATTTAACACAAATTCTATGAATGCTTTTGTAGAAAATCTCGATAAAGATTAACTTGTTTGCTCCAGCGTCTCTCTCTTGTTTGCCCTAGCTTTTTTGCAACTACACTTGTGCTTAAGGATGCAACTCGATATGAATATTATGTATATGTATCCAGCTGTGATGAATCTTAATATATCCATTTATGTATCTGTGTCTTTTTTAAGACAAATAAGGTTATAATGATACACACACGCGCGCGCGCACACACACATATATATATGTGCATGTATGTATCCATTCATTTGCGTCCGCACTTGTGATCGATATTCCTACAAGAAGTCACGGTATTCTTCAATAGTTTAATATAAAGGCACGTGGGTGATAACATAAGAGCGTTGCTATGAATTTTGTAAGAATATAGAAACACAAGTATGATATGAAAGAAATTGGACATACAAGTGTTATTCGAAAAATCCAGAAGGATACGAGTGTGAAAATATCTTAATAATGCCCCTACCAGCTAGCAAAATAAAGTCTCCTTTAAAATCCTTGATTTAAGGGGTGGAAACATGCCGACTTTCTCACATAATCTACAAAATCATTTGAAGTGTTCTGATAGATTCAACAACATTATTTTTTCTTAAGCCCCACAAGGAAGGAAATATTATAGCTTATTGAGAATTGCAAACCAATTAGTTTCCATCAACAACTTCTCCTTTTTTAATTTATCTTCCTTCGCGGTCAATCTATTTTAATCATATTGTAATGGTTCTTCACAAAAAAACATAAGTACAGTCCAAAAGATTGACTTCCACATCATCTTCGAGACTCTAAATTGGCCTTTCCTCTTAAAAGTCTTATTGTGTCATAAAATTAGTCCTCTCAATTAGATTGCAATTATACTTAAAAGTACCTAATTTTCCATAAATAAATTTGGTCCTAATCATAAAGGTTCTTCTCTACTTCTCGAAGGATAAGTGAAGGCATTCCGCTTTCTCCCATCATCCTCTTCCTTTTTGCAATTAGTTTGCGTAATCTAATTTGCTTTTCTTTACTCCTTAAACTTATAAAAGGAAAAAACATTAAAAACCTCAAACGATCTCCTTATCTTTCATCAAGCAGTTAAGTCACTAAGTTAATCTACTCATCTTTATCTAGTCTCGAAATCCATACCTCGAAAACCAAATGTTATACCATCCATAATCATCAGTGTACAAATCACTCCATACTCGACTTGCATTGATGAGGATCTTTTGCATAAAAACAATAGAAAAATATCCGCAAAATACACTTTCCGCTTAGTGGACCGGAAATATGCATTCCACAATGCATTTAACTTCCATGTTCATCATCTCTTAGTTGCTCATTTATCTCGAAACTTGAAGCCACGCATAATCTAAAGGCATATGTACTTGCACTCTTTCACCATGAGACACATCAATAACAGATAAAGGTAATGAATATGCATGTTTCGTGCAGCTCAGAAGCATAATCCCTTTTCCTTTCACTTATATATAAAGAATTCGACTAATCACCCCTAACATCCCTTCCAACTTCTCAATTATTGTCGTCCGTCATTAAGAAAACTTAATCGAATGCTCCTTTACATAGGACTCCCCCTTCTTATGATAGTAAAATTCACCTGACCAACATGTCTTCTATTACTAGCCTCAAATGCAATGATAATTGGAAGATCCTCGATCTTAATTTTTTTCAGCGTGGCTTTGCTTCGCAAAAAACATTATACTTGTTAAGATATTATAGAAATCGTTTATCTTGACATTACTATTGAGATAAGAGGAATTAATTTGTGAATCTAGTATTGTTATCAGGATCAATCATGCATATAATAAACAGTAAATACACGGATCCAAATGAATGGAAATAAATGCATTCCATATTAACATCATTAACGTCATGCATTTTCAATTCATTATCCGATTACATAATGCAAAAAGGAACCAATTAAAATAACGGAAACATATAACCGGGCGAGATCTAGGAAAGGTAAAGCAATAAACAAATTGATGCAAATAATATATAAGAAAGATTAGATTAGAATTCACCGAAGCGTCCATGAAATGGAATGTCCTTAGAGAAGATATTGCCCCCACAATACCAATGCGAAGGGTACTGGCGATCTGCTCTCAGGATGCGACGGCACACGATCTTCGTCCGTGCACACCAACGAGATCGTTCTCAAAAATACCTTAGAGAACTGCAGCCGAGAGAAAGAGAGAGGTTCGTCCGTCGAGAGGAAGGACCAGAAGCAGAGCCAAGACGGCATGAAAGGTATTCTTGCGAGTGTATGAAACACGACGTGGGGACAAGGTATATATATATATATATGGTCGTGTGCCATGGCGAGCGTTACCATTTCGATTTCTGAAAACACCCCTCAATGGACGTGCCATTTCGGATCCCGAAATCGTGGCCATAAATGCGTCCATAACGGCGAGCTAAATTCCCATTTAAGTCGACTTATCAAATTAATCGTGTGATTAATTTAATCGACTTATCAAATAAAACTCGTAGCAAAAGTATCAAGATCTGAGATCCGAATTGACTCTCCCGAGCCCGAGATCCGAATTGACTCTCCCGAGCCCGAGCCCGAGACGAAGACGGAGCGGAGCGCGCGCACGCGCGCGTGTGTGGTCCTCCATTCCTCTTCTCTACTATTGCTACAAGAGCTTGAGGTGTGAGCTCATATAAAAACCTACCAAAAGTTTAGAGATTCAAGGTATGGTACTAAACTTCCACCCAAACTTTTCCATATTTCAAATTTGGGAATTCCCAACTTTCCTCCAAGCCATTTGGTTTCCCAATTGAAACCAAATTAACTCCAATTGTTGTTACATAGATTTTCCCATTAAAATCTAAATACAATTTTTAATACAATAATCCCCCATGAATTCACCAATTTGAAAAAGAAATTCAAAAGGAGTTAAGACACAACTTCCGGTTGTCACACTTTGCTTTCAGTAAAAATACCTTTTGGTTTGAACCTCTACCTGAGTTTACTACTTTCACTTTAACAGAAACGAAGTGAACTACGTCTTGAACTTCAGACCTTGGTGTTAAAGTATACGGTAGAAATAACAAAGCGTTGTTCTTGGCATAATCTTCAGGGTTGGTACTCTTAAAGTCCATGCACCCTTATCCTGTTTCATGAATGTATTTAGAAAAGACCCTCTTCCTTTCACTGTGGCCCACAGTAACACTCGCATAGGTAGCGTTCTCCAAGGATGAACTGCTAACATCATGCCCAAAGGCTTGAACCCATTCAGAGCTTACGCTCTTCCTAAACTTGCAGCTTAAATGGTACTCAGGCTTCCAGTGATAAGACACTCATACATACGCATTAAGATTAGAGTGCCAACCAGTTCTCCAAACAGCTTGTTATTATCACATTGAATCTACTTTGTGGAATCTCCACTCAGATATGTTGGGTTGCTACTGTAGAGGAACTCCCAATGGGTCTCAGTCCCATCCCAAGCATAGACTTTAGGACTAAAGATCTATCAAGTCCCTTAGTCAACGGATCTGCCGTGTTGTCTTTGGATTCAACAAAATCCATAACCAACACCCCTCGAGACACCAAAATCCATAACGTCTTAAGTCTGACTTGTACGTGTCTCCTTATTTTCTGATTGAACTTTGAACTCTTGATCTTAGCAATTGTGGTCATATTATCACAATGTACCGAGATTGCAGGAACAAGTTAACCTACCATGGGAATTTCAACAGAAGTTCCCTTAGCCATTTAGCCTCAATTTCAGTGGTGTCCAAAGTACAGACCTCCAGAAGACTGCACCGCCTCCAAGGGTTAAGACATACCCAGTAACACCATTACTCCCAGACTCCTCTATTTTCCCTATCCAGCTTGCATCACTATATCCTTCTAGTACAGATGGATGTCTAGCATAATACAAACTAAGGGAAATAGTTCCCTTCAAGTACTTCAGTACTCGATCCAGAGTCTCACAGTAAGTACGGTCCGGACAGCTAGTGTATTTACTCAGCTTTGCAACCGAGAATGAAATATCAGGTCTCGTGCAATTTGCAAGATACATTATACTTCTGATTACTTGTGAATACCTTAGTTGAGCTACATGTGCTTCACTTTTATTCTTAAACAGCATTATGGATGAATCAAAAGGAGTGCTTACAGCTTTGCAATCTTAATATCCAAATTTCTCAAGTACCTTCTCAACATGGTGAGATTGAGAAACTACAATCCCATCAACTAACCTTGTCATTTTGAGACTCAAGATCACATCAGCAACACCCATGTCCTTTATCTCAAACTTGCTACTTAAGAATGCCTTAGTCTCATTAATAATCCTCGTATGTGATCCGAACAACAATATGTCATCAACATACAGACACAAGACAATACACTCATCACCTTTCACCTTGGAATAGACACACTTATCGGATTCATGAACCTTAAAGCCATATGACAAAATAGTTCTGTCAAATTTTTCATACCACTGCTTTGGTGTTTTTTTCAATCCGTAAAGGGATTTGACAAGCTTGCAAACCTTTCCCTCATTTCCAGGAGTCACAAGTCCATCAGGTTGATCCATATAGATCTCTTCCTCAAGATCGCCATGCAAGAAGGCGATCTTCACATCCATCTGGTGGATGGAGAGATCATATACAGATACCAATGCTATGAGCATCCGGATTGTGGTCATCATAGTCACAGGAGAATATGTATCAAAATAATCAATACCTTCCTTTTGCCTAAAGCCCTTGGCAACTAATCTGACTTTGTACTTTTCAATTGATCTGTTAGGTCTAAGCTTCCTCTTAAACACCCACTTGCACCCAATGGTAGTGCACCCTTTGGATAAATCAACCAACTTCCAAGTTCCATTAGCCATAATGGAATCCATCTCAGATTTGATGGCTTCCTTCCATTGTTTTGCTTCAGATGAAGCATAGCTTCCTTGTAACTTGGTGGATCACCCTCGATCTGGTAGACAACAAAGTCTCTACCCAGATCCTTGGCTATCTGAGATCTTTTACTCCTTCTTGGCTCAATCTCTTCTGAAAGATCGTTTGGTTCGGGTTAAGTCTCAATCCCAACATTCGTTATCCTTTCCACTTGATCCGGAATAGATCCTGATGTGAAGGCATTCTCAATGGTCAGATTCTGAGGAATCACAGTCTTCAACGGGAAGACATCCTCAAAGAAGGTAGCATCACGGAGATCAACAATGGTGTTGATTTGTATGTCCGGTATCTCAAACCGAATTACCAAGAACCTATATGCATAGCTATTTTCTAAGTAACCTAAGAAGACCGCATCAACAGTTTTAGGACCAAGCTTCTTTCTCTTGTGTTCTGGGACTAAAACCTTAGCGAGACAGCCCCACACTTTGAGATATCTTAAGCTCGGATTTCTATTTCTCCAAAGTTCAAAAGAACACTTTTTCATATGCCTTGGAGGAACCCTATTCAGAATATTGCAAGCCGTATTCAAGGCTTCTCCCCACATATAGGTTGGAAGTTCAGAACTTTGTAGGAGAGCATTGATTATGTCAGTTAAGGTTCTATTTTTCCGTTCTGCTATCCCATTTGATTGCGATGAATATAGGGTCGTAACTTTACGAACTATGCCAAATGATTTGCATTGTTCATCAAACAAGTTAGAGGTATATTCACCTCCTCTATCTGACCTAAGGTATTTAAGCACTTTTCATTTTGTGTCTCAGCCTCATTCTTAAATATAACAAATTTCTCTCAGGCTTTATCTTTGGTTTTCATTAGATATATATAGCAGTATCTTCTGCCATCATATATAAAGGTGATAAAGTATTACTTATTGTCGCGGGTCAACACACCATTAAAAGACTTCCTAGGTGTCTTACCTTGCACACAGATTTCACATTTTTGAGTTTTATTAATAGTGTCTTTAGGGATCAACTCTAAATATGTTTAGGGATCAACTTTAAATTCATCATTCTTTTGATTGAATTTAAGTTTACATCTCCCAATCTACCATGCCACAGATCACAAGATTCTAAATTATTCACAACATGAGACACATAATTAGAACATTTAGAATTTAAAACATTTATTTTATCAATATTTATTGAATCACATCTAATTCTAAATAACAAATCAAAAATCTGACAAATAGCCTTTTCCATAAAAAATGCCATGTCTCAGAATTACAATTTTATTACATTTAAAGTTTAATTCAAAATCATTTCTAACTAAGATAGAGCAAGGTAAAACATTCTTTTTGATGTCAGGAACATGCAGCACCCTGTGCAACGTCCGGACGCGTCTAGAGGAGAACCTCAAGTTGACTTGTCCTGACCCTAGCACCCTGGTTGCAGAATCGTTCCCCATCTTCACAGTCCCACCAGTGCATGTCTGATTAGAAGAAAACAATGTTCTACCGGAATAAATATTTACATTGGCTCCCGTATCCACGAGCCACTCATTTGCATCATGGATATGGTATAGTTCAGGTTTTACAGAGACATACCCCTCGCTAGCCCCGAGTCCCATACTGATTATATTCACTTGCGGACTCCCGTCTGTAGCCTTAGGTTGAGCCTTTAAGGACAGACAATCCTTCTTCCAATGGCCAACCTGATTACAGTGTCAGCAGGGTTTATTCTTTGCCTTTTCTGAATCTCTTGCCCTTTGGTTTCATTTTATTGTTATTAGCACTCTTTCCTTTCTTATCTTTCCCCTTCGAGGTCATGAGATTGACATTAGCCTGAATATCGACAGGAAACACATGCTTTCATTTCCTGTGTTTCTCCTTTATGGCAATTGCCACCATCAAGTTATCTATAAAATTTCCCCCTTCCTGTGCTTTATTGTCATACCGAAGTCTTCCTCCGACTTAGGGAATTTTTCTATGATGTACATGACTTGAAACTTTTCTAGAAGTTTCATTTTGACATCTCTTAAACAATGGAGCAGGAGTAAAAACTCATGTGCCTGTTCAGAAACAGACTTCCCTTCGAGCATGTAAAACTGCAAAAATTTGACCACGGAGTATTTCTCAATATCGAGATCTTCAGTATTATACTTCAGATCCAAATCTTCCCATAGCCCCTTCGCAGTCTGCGTGAGTGAATAATATACGTCAAACAACGTATTCGATAGAGCCAACAGGACGCAAACATGACATATACGATCGCGTTCTTTCCACGCGGATTGCGCCTTCTGGCTATCGGGTGTGGGATTTTCCTTTTTCATCGTAGGACAATCGTTTTCAAGCATAGTAATTAACCCTATTGTGGTTAAACAAATCTTTATGCGTTGTTGCCAATGCTTGAAATTCTAACCACCGAATTTTTCAGGCATACTGGTCATATTTACCCTCAATTTAAACATCATTTTCGATATTATTCTAAAATCGGTTCCGGATATCTTATCTAAGATTATTGTTATCAGGATCAATCATGCATATAATAAACAGTAATTACACAGATCTAAATGAATGGAAATAAACGCATTCCAGATTAACATCATTAACGTCATGCATTTCCAATTCATTATCCGATTACATAATGTAAAAAGGAATCAATTAAAATAATGGAAACATATAACCGGGCGAGATTCATGAAAGGTAAAGCAATAAACAAACTGTGGCAAATAATATATAAGAAAGATTAGATTAGAATTCACCGAAGCATCCATGAAATGGACTATCCTTAAAGAAGATATCGCCCCCACAATATCGGTGCGAAGGGTACTGACGATCCGCTCCCAAGATACGACGGTACACGATCTTCGTCCACGCACACCGATGAGATCGTACTCGAAAGTACCACAGAAGACTGTAGCCGAGAGAAAGAGAGAGGTTTGTCCGCTGAGAGGAAGAACCAGAAGCAGAGCCAAGACGGCGTGAAAGGTATTCTTGTGAGTGTATGAAACACGACGTGGGGGGAAGGGATATATATAGATGGTCGCGTGCCCTGGCGAGCGTTACTATTTCGATTTCTGAAAACGCCCCTCAACGGGCGCGTCATTTCGAATCCCAAAATCGCGGCCATAAATGCGTCCATAACGGCGAGTTAAATTCCCGTTTAAGTCGACTTACCAAATTAATCGTGTAATTAATTTAATCGACTTATCAAATAAAACCCGTAGCAAAAGTATCGAGATCCGAGATCCGAATTAACTCTCCCGAGCCCGAGATCCGAAATTCGAATTTACTCTCCCGAGCCTGAGCCCGAGACGGAGACGGAGCGGAGCGTGTGCGCGCTATGTGGTCCTCCATTCCTCCTCTCTATTATTGCTACAAGAGCTTGAGGTGTGAGCTAATATATAAGCCCACCAAAAGTTTAGAGCTCGAAAGTATGGTATTAAACTTCCACCCAAACTTTTCATGTTTTAAATTTGAGAATTCCCAACTTTGCCTCTAAGGCATTTGGTTTCCCAATTGAAATCAAATTAACTCCAATTGTAATTATATAAATTTTCCCATTAAAATATAAATATAATTTTTAATACAACAATCCGCCATGAATTAACCAATTTGAAAAAGATATTCAAAAGGAGTTAAGACACAACTTCCGGCTGCCACACTTTGCTTTTAGTAAAGGTACCTTTCGATTTGAACCTCTACCTGAGTTTATTACTTTCACTTTAACAGGAACGAAGTGAACTACATCTTGAACTCCAGACTTTGGTGTTAAAGTATACGGTAGAAATAAAAAGCGTTGTTCTTGGTACAATCTTCAAGGTTGGTGCTCTTAAAGGCCATGCACCCTTATCCTGTTTCATGAATCTATTCAGGAAAGACCCTCTTCCTTTAACTGTGGCCCAAAGTAACACTCGCATAGGTGACGTTCTCAAGGATGCACTGCTAACATCATGTCCAAAGGCTTGAACTCATTCAGAGCCCACGCTCTTCCTAAACTTGCAGCTTAAATGGCACCCATGCTTCCAGGGATAAGACACTCATGCATACACATTAAGATTAGAGTGCCAACCAGTTCTCCAAACAGCTTATTATTATTACATTGAACCTACTTTGTGAGATCTCCACTCGGATAGGTTGGGTTGCTATTGTAAAGGAACTCCCAATGGGTCTTAGTCCCATCTCAAGCCTAGAATTTAGGACTAAAGGTCTATCAAGTCCCTTAGTCAACAGATCTGTCGTGTTGTCTTTGGATCCAACAAAATCCACAGCCAATACCCCTCGAGACATCAAATCCCTTAACGTCTTAAGTCTGATTTGTATGTGTCTCCTTGTTTTCTGATTGTACTTTGAACTCTTGATCTTGGCAATTGTGGTCATATTATCACAATGTACCGAGATCGTACGAACAGGCTGACCTACCACGGGAATTTCAACATAAGTTCCCTTTGCCCATTCAGCCTCAATTCCAGTGGTGTCCAAAGCACACAGCTCGACCTCAAAGGTGGATCGAGATAGAATGATCTACTTCACAAACCTCCAGGAGACTGCACCGCCTCCAAGGGTAAAGACATACCCAATAACACCATTACTTACAGACTCCTCTATTTTCTCTATCCAGCTTGCATCACTATATCCTTCTAGTACAGATGGATGTCTACCATAATGCAAACTAAGGGAAATAGTCCCCTTCAAATACTTCAGTACTCGATCCAGAGCCTCTCAATGAGTACGGTCAGGACAACTAGTGTATCTACTCAGCTTTGGAACCGAGAATGAAATATTAGGTCTCGTGTAATTTGCAAGATACATTAAACTCCCTATTACTTGTGAATGCCTTAGCTAAGCTACATGTACTCCACTTTTATTCTTAAACAACGTTTTGGATGAATCAAAAGGAGTGCTTACAGCTTTGCAATCATGATATCCAAATTTCTCAAGTACTTTCTCAACATAGCAAGATTGAGAAACTACAATCCCATCGACTGATCTTGTCATTTTGAGACCTAAGATCACATCAGCAACACCCATGTCCTTCATCTCAAACTTGCTACTTAAGAATGCCTTAATCTCAATAATATTCCTCATATGTGATCCGAACAACAATATGTCATCAACATACAAGAAGAAGACAATACATTCATCACTTTTCACCTTGGAATAGACACACTTATCGGATTCATGAACCTTAAAGCCATAAGACAAAATAGTTCTATCAAATTTTTCATTCCACTTCTTTGGTGCTTGTTTCAATCCATAAAAGGATTTGACAAGTTTGCAAACCTTTCCCTCATTCCCAAGAGTCACAAGTCCATCAGGTTTATCCATATAGATCTCTTCCTCAAGATCGCCATGCAAGAGGCGGTCTTCATATCCATCTGGTGGATGGAGAGATCATATACATATGCCAATGCTATGAGCATATGAGGTTGTGGTCATAATTGTCACAGGGGAATATGTATCAAAATAATCAATACATTCCTTTTGCCTAAAGTCCTTGGCAACTAATCTAGCTTTTTACTTTTCAATTGATCCGTTAGGTCTAAGCTCCCTCTTAAACACCCACTTGCACCCAACGGTAGTGCACCCTTTGGGTAAATCAACCAACTCCCAAGTTCCATTAGCCATAATGGAATCCATCTCAGACTTGATGTCTTCCTTCCATTGTTTTGTTTCAGATGAAGTCACGGCTTCCTTGTAACTTGGTGGATCCCCCTCGATCTGATAGACAACAAAGTCGATACCCAGATCCTTGGTTATCCGATGTCTTTTACTCCTCCTTGGCTCAATCTCTTCTGAAAGATCATTGGGTTCGGGTTGAGTCTCAACCCCCACATTCATTATCCTTTCCACTTGATCTGGAATAGATCATGATGTGGAGGCATTCTCAATGGTCAGATTATGAGGAATCCCAGTCTTCAACGGGAAGACATCCTCAAAGAAGGTAGCATCACGGAGTTCAACAATGATGTTGATTTGTATGCCCGGTATCTCGGACCGAATTATTAAGAACCTATATGCATAGCTATTTTCCAAGTAACCTAAGAAGACCGCATCAACAGTTTAGGACCAAGCTTCTTTCTCTTGTGTTCTGGGACTAAAATCGTAGCGAGACAGCCCCACACTTTGAGATATCTTAAGCTCGATTTTCTATTTCTCAAAAGTTTAAAAGGACACTTTTCCATATACATTGGAGAAACCCTATTCAGAATATCGCAAACCGTATTCAAGGCTTCTCCCCACATATAGGTTGGAAGTCCAGAACTCTGTAGGAGAGCATTGATCATATCAATTAGGTTCTATTTTTACGTTCTGCTATCCCATTTGATTGCGGTGAATATGGGGTCGTAACTTCATGAACTATGCCAAATGATTTGCATTATTCATCAAACAAGTTAGAGGTATATTCACCTCCTCTATCTGACCTAAGGCGTTTAAGTACTTTTCCTGTTTGTGTCTCAGCCTCATTCTTAAATATAAGAAATTCCTTTAAGACTTCATCATTGGTTTTCATTAGATATACATAGCAGTATCTATTGCCATCATCTATAAAGGTGATAAAGTATTTCTTATTGTCTCGGGTCTACACACCATTAAACTCACAGATATCTGTGTGCACTAGATCCAAGATCTCACTATCTCTAGAGACAGACTGAAAACACTTCCTAGGTGTCTTAGTATGCACACATATTTCACATTTTTAAGTTTTATCAATAGTGTGTTTAGAAATCAACTCTAAATTCATCATTCTTTTGATTGAATTTAAGTTTACATGTCCCAATTTACCATGCCACAGATTATAAGATTCTAGATTATTCACAACATGAGACACATAATTAGAACATTTAGAATTTAAAACATTCATTTCATCAATGTTTGTTGAATCACATCTAATTGTAAATAAGAAATCAAAATCTGACAAATAGCTTTTTCTATAAAAAAATACCATGTCTCAGAATTACAACTTTATTACATTTAAAGTTCAATTCAAAACTATTTCTAACTAAGATAGAGCCAGATAAAACATTCTTCTTGATGTCAGGAACATGCAGCACCCTATGCAACGTCCAGATGCGTCCAGAGGAGAACCTCATGTTGACTTGTCCTGACCCTAGCACCCTAGCTGCAGAATCGTTCCCCACCTTCACAGTCCCACCACTGTAAGTCTGATAAGAAGAAAACAACGTTCTATAAGAACAAATATTTACATTTGCTCCGTATCTACGAGCCATTCATTTGGATCATGGATATGGTATAGTTCAGGTTTTACAGAGACATACCTCTCGCTAGCCCCGAGTCTCATAGTGATCATATTCACTTGCGGACTCCCGTCTGTAGCCTTAGGTTGAGCCTTTAAAGACGGACAATCCTTCTTCCAATGGCCAACTTGATTACAGTGTCAGCAGGGTTTATTCTTTACCTTTTTCTGGATCTTGTCCTTTGGTTTCATTTTATTGTTATTAGCACCCTTTTCCCTTCTTATATTTGCCCTTCGAGGTCATGAGATTACCTTAGCCTGAATATTGACAGGAAGCACATGTTTTTGTTTCCTGTGTTCCTCCTCTATGGCAATTGCCACCATCAAGTCATCCATAGAAATTTTCCCCTTCCTGTGTTTCAGGGTCATACCGAAGTCTTTCCACGACTTGGGAAATTTTTCTATGATGCACATGACTTGAAACTTCTCTGGAAGTTTCATTTCGGCATCTTCTAAATAATGGAGTAGGAGTAAGAACTCATGTGCTTGTTCAGAAACAGACTTCCCTTCGGCCATGGATAACTTCAAAAATTTGGCCACGGAGTATTTCTCAATACCGAAGTCTTTGTTGTTATACTTCCAATCCAAATATTCCCATAGCTCCTTCGTAGTCTGCGTGGATGAACAATATACGTCAAACAACGTGTTGGACAGAGCCAACAGGATGCAACAATGACATATACGATCGCGTTCTTTCCACGTGGATTACGTCTTCTCGCTATCAGGTGTGGGATTTTTCTTTTCCAACATAGGACAATCGGTTTCAAGCATAGTAATTAATCCTATTGTAGTTAACCAGATCTTCATGCGTTGTTGCCAACGCTTAAAATTCTGACCACCGAATTTTTCAGGCATGCCCGTCATATCTACCCTCCATTTAAACATCGTTTCCGACATTATTTTAAAACCGGTTCCGAATATCTTCTCTAAGATTGTTGTTATCAGGATCAACCATGCATATAATAAACAGTAATTACACGGATCCAAATGAATGGAAATAAACGCATTCCAGATTAATATCATTAACGTCATGTATTTCCAATTCATTATCTGATTACATAATGCAAAAAGGAACCAATTAAAATAATGGAAACATATAAACGGGTGAGATCCAGGAAAGGTAAAGGAATAAATAAATTGCGGCAAACAATATATAAGAAAGATTAGATTAGACCTCACTGAAGCGTCCATGAAATGGACTGTCCTTAGAGAAGATATTGCCCCCATAATACCAGTGCGAAGGGTACTGGCAATCCGCTTCCAGGATACGACGGCACACGATCTTCGTTCGCGCACACCGACGAGATCGTCCTCGAAGGTACCTCAGAGAACTGCAGCCGAGAGAAAGAGAGAGGTCCGTCCGCCGAGAGGAAGAACCAAAAGCAGAGCCAAGACGGCGTGAAAGGTATTCTTGCGAGTGTATGAAACACGACGTGGGGGGAAGGGATATATATAGATGGTCATGTGCCCTGGCGAGCGTTACCATTTCAATTTCCAAAAATGCCCCTCAAAGGGCGCGCTATTTCGGATCCCGAAATTGCGGCCATAACAACGAGCTAAATTTCTATTTAAGTCGACTTACCATATTAATCGTGTGATTAATTTAATCGACTTACCAAATAAAACCCATAGCAAAAGTATTGAGATCCGAATTGACTCTCCCGAGCCCGAGACGGAGACGGAGCGGAGCGCGCACGCGTGTATGGTCCTCCATTCCTCCTCTCTACTATTGCTACAAGATCTTGGGGTGTGAGCTCGTATATAAGCCTACCAAAAGTTTAGAGCTCCAAGGTATGGTACTAAACTTCTATCCAAACTTTTCCATGTTTCAAATTTGGGAATTCCCAACTTTCCCTCCAAGCCATTTGATTTCTCAATTGAAACCAAATCAACTCTAATTGTAATTACATAGATTTTCCCATTAAAATCTAAATACAATTTTTAATACAACATCTAGTAGAATTCAATATTGCAATTTCTAACATTTTTGTTTTTCATCGGTTTCACTTCATGAAGCAAAGAACTTCTTAAGTCATTATATGATGTGTTGTAGTTGCAGTCTATTTAGTGTTGAAAAAATAATCCATGATATTAGAAACACACAAGCATGCATGCGCATACATGCGTGCACATTTGCCACTGGGCATGTTAATAAGAATTTGACTTAATGACTATTTCATTGTTCCCACGTATCGAAGTCTTTGAATTGACTGGCTAATCATTTTCCTAAACATTCACTCCATATTCATTCTCCTCGTCAATTGTAAATGTTCAATGCTGGCAGAGTCACATACCATAGCTCTCCTTCTTCTTTGACTCGCTTCGATTTTTTTGAGAATGTGACATCCCAACTTCAGTTTATGAAGTGGTGGTCGAGGACGATCACCATGCCGCACATCTCATGTGGGAGTAAATTGTCAGCTGAACTCAAGAGTAATTTTAGTAAAAATATTTATAATGACACTCATATAAAACACACAAAAACCAACTTTGTAGGGTTCATGGCAAGATTTCAAAATATGCAAGGTCAATGATGTAATTAAAAAACACATGGACATGCATATAAACATTCTCAATATATCCAAATGTTTGAGTCTTCGAAGATATTCATTTTACGATTCTACCATAAAAAAGGTAATCATACAAATAAAACAATGGAGAAAACCTTGAATACGCATATACCCATAGTCTTCAAGTCAATCTCGAAATTTAATCTTTGGAGCACATGACATCCCAAAAGGTTCAAAAGTAATTACTAAATTAATAAAAAATTCACTTAATAGTCTAGCGGTAGAAGGTACCCACTACAATGACCAAGGTACCCCTCAATCATTAAAAAAATACTAAATAAATAAAGCTGTCATATATGAGGGAAAAAACAAAAAACAATGGTATAGACGCAATTATGTAATAATATTTTATAATGTACAATAGTAGTTCATGTCAACAATAAAGACAAGGTTATTCGTGATAAAGAAAAGTTATCGTCATTTATTGAATTAGAATACCATTCTTTTTTTGTAAACTTTTGTCTCGCATTATTTTGGGCTCGAGTGCGATTCTTCTACTACTTATCTAGACAAAATAAAGACTCGTGAAAACTTGAAAAGACGACCTTAAATTTTCGTGCTTGGACAACTCATGTAAAAATAACTAATTCTCCACATAAAGAAACTTTAGATAACTAATACCATTTGCAAGTGTGTGGAAAAAGAATATTTATGTAAAGACAAAAGCATGATTTCCAAATAATAATAATAATAATAATAATTGTGGGATCCAAAGACTAATTAGGGCATGTTTGGTTGCTGGTTTACACCGGAGTATACCGGCATACCTCTGACTCCAATCCTCCCAACTTGGGTTGAGATTACATGTATTGACCCTACAATTTCATTGTTTTAATACTTTTAAACTATGTTCAAATAAAATATTATCATAAAAATATATTATAATCATTAAAAAAATAATACAACACATAAGCAATGCCACATCACATCGCAATTATCATTCCGACCCTCCAAACATCTACTATTCACAGGGGGATATCCCAACCCAACTCAGTTACCAAACAACCCTTAACATATATAGACATACCGATAATGTGTTATATTAATGACCAACAACATTGTTTTGCTTTGGCCGTGCTCTTATAAGGTTGTAAGGAATAAGATGGTAAAAGAGATACATGAGGTCTATCTTTTATTTTTTATTCAGTTAATTAGAAGAATGCATATCTTATATAAATATAATAAATAATTTAATCACTATGTAACCATTTATCATACAATTACCTTGTTATGGAATGAAGTTCGTGTATTTCATGATAAGGGATGAAGGCTCACATGCAAAGAGAAGCAATTACAGCCATCAATATCCAAGAGAACCTAAAAATCTGGAAATTTGGCAACTGGGCTAATGGATAACATATTCTAAGTGCACAATCCTAATCATAATAATAAGAATAAAATCTTAGACAGAGATACTTCAGATATTATCGTTGAATGCATCTTTCCCCGCCTTCAGATAAGGGACATGTCAAAATCCCAAGTGACGAGCGAGGACAATAGAAGATCAGGATTAGACTTTTGGATGGATACAGATATTCCACTAATTGCATTCCTACCAAGTAAAACATGGATACCATTATACCATGCTGCAGATTAACTACCAGAACAACACTGTACAAATCCCTGTACATAGCACGGTATACAATTCGACACTGGAAGCTCAAGATGGGTTGCAGACTATAGGAAGCCCTCCTTCAAAGCCCATCCACTCCTCCCACTCCTCCCATTCGTCGTTGCTATGGCAATCGGCTGGCGGAGCTGCCTCTTCTTCCAATTTGATCATTAGGCTCTGCGCAAAGGATTTTTTATAAATTCAGTCAACTGGTAAAACATATAGCACGTTATTATACAAATAATCCACTGTAAATGTTAGAGAACTATAAGCCGATTTAAGTCTTGTGTCATTATGCATCCTACACTAATTAAATGATTAGTATATGCTCTATGGTTTACATAAAACAAAACTATAAGGTTTGTGTGAAGAGATTTACATGAACCGTACCCTAGCATGGATACATACAGAAACGCATTACTTTCTTAGTCCAAAATAGAAAGCCTCTCACCACCATAGAAGGCATCATGCATAAGAAACTGTGGATACTGACGTAATAGCGACGTGGAAATCGCGTTCAGATTTAATGCAGGACAGAAATAGGAATTTTATCGAGCAATGCAAACTGAGAAGGAGATTAATTAATAATATGTACGGCTAACGGGGAAAAGTCAACACATGAAGAACATGTGGTAGATGAATAATATTCCCTCCTATGTGAGCATAGTGGACAAGGTTTCAAAACACATGTTAGATGCATAGGGGAGAACACGCGTTAGACGATGCTGCCAGAGAACTTTCCCGATATTAAACATCACAGAGAAGAATTCGCGGGAGAAAAGAAGACAAGGCATTGGATTTTTTTTAATAAAGCAACATCCAATCTTAAAAAAATAAGGGTATCTTCTTCTTGTGTCCCCTAGAGTTTCAGCAGCTATGTTTATGCCTTTATTTTATATATGCAACAACATTTATTTGTGCTCTTACCTTCTTGCATCGTTACTCATCTCTTAATTTGATGAATCAAGCTATTGTTTTTCAAACCAGGGTTTGATAAGAAAAGTGTCAATTACGTGTGTGCCCTCCCCCACCCCTCCTTCAAGAGATCCATAACTATTGTTGTGGTTATGGTAGGGGGCTCGTAGCTGAAGGGCTTGTGACGGGGAGGCGGCAAACAGAGACAACAGAATGGTGGGGACGAAGGAGGTTGCAGGATGAGAGTGGAGGGAGCGACGGAGACTAAAGAGGAGGACATGGTGGATCCGAGGTGGAGGAGGAGGAAGAAGAAGAATGACACTTATACCCTCAATTTAACATCCATTTGGAATGAGAATGATCGACAACTAACCGCTAGAGCATGTGTCATTCGGGGGAAGTGTTATTGCGGAAAAGATAGGGACATAAGTGTATCTGTAGAAACATAGTTGGAGCAAAAGTGTAAAAATCCCATTAATTTATACCTTACTCTCAAGTTCAAACTTGATGCGTGGTGGGTGCAAAAGAGAAATGGAGTCACGCCACATGCTACGTATAGATACTAGGAACCAATCGCTTTATTCCTAGACAATCACGAGATAAGATTAGCAAAAAAACTAAAAAAAGGGTCTTCTCCTATTCGGTTATTCCCAGAATATGCTGTAACGTAAACTCCACGCAATGAAACGATAACAACCACTTAATAAAAAAACAAATAAATGGACAACTTTGCCAACTCTGGATTTACAATATCGAGTAAGTACCAAGTTACCAACTATAACTTCGTATCTCTCTTTCCTATTTACTTTCTATTAGTGACTAACAAAATTATACATCATTAGAAAACTCTAATATATACAACACCACGTCCCGAACAACAGGAATTTTAGGATACAACGTCCGAAAATAACTTATTCCAGGATAAACATCGTGATTGCATATCTATTAAATCTCTCATCTCTGTATATTATAAGAGATTAATCATCTTTTATCCTTATCTCACTATCGAACAGGAGGAAAATAAGAAAAATGGAATAAAGAGGTAGTATAAGTAAAACAAAGAAGATAGCTACTCCTTCTAAAAAGGTTTGTATTAAATTTCCCTGTTATTGTGGGTTGGGTTTCGAAAAAATCACACATGTCTCTGTCATATATGATTGGTTTAAAACTTCCTTGCTTTTGTTTTGGACAGACATGATTGTTAATCACTTGAGTGGCTTAGGTACTAAGTTGTTAAGATTTGATCATCGGGTTTCCCGTTTATTTAAACATCGTGGTCACGTAGGTGAACAACATTACAAAGGGTCAAATAATTCTTTTGAGCTGCAATCCATTAGTCGTGCGTTAATTTAATTCGACATAAAATCGTAATCATGTTTCCTTTCAACAGATCTATCAAAGAGATAAATATTCCTAAAAAAATCGCACAATTAAAAACGATCAAAATCGATAGCAAAAAGATGACAAAGTAACAATGGAGAGATCGGCGCATTACCTCGTAAGCGGACTTGATCTCCCTGAAGGTCCCCTCCTTCACCCACGCGCCCTCCACTCGGATCACGTCGGGATGGTACTGAAAACATCCCGAAATCGCAACAAACCGGATCAGTAAATCAAAGGCCAACGGACGATGAGAAGATGCACGCCGGATTAAAAAACGAGGGTTGGGATCCTGACCTTAAGGGCGAGGCGCTTGTAGGCGCTCTTGACGTCGGCGCGGGAGGCGAAAGGCGTGAGGCCGAGGACGGCGTACTCGCTCGGGTACGCGAGGGCCCTCGGAGGCGCCAGCCGCATAGTTTGGCGGGATCCACGGGGCTCCGCCGCCCGGAAGCGACCGCTCGGCAGGGCTCCGCCGCAGCGACCGGAGAACCTCATCTCACCCTCCCTCGATATCGATAGTTTTGCTCTGTTTTTTGCCATTTCGTCCCATATTTTTAGGGGGGGCAATGAGTGGCACCATTTGGTGGTGAGATTTCGACATTAGTATTTGTAGGTAATTACGAGAGATGCCATCCAGGATCTTTTTCCGTTAGCAACCACGTCGCGTCGGTGATGTGGAGAGACGGCGCCCAATGGGAAGCCGGAGGAGGGGATTTTTGTATCTGTACCCCTCCTGAGGTTCTACTGCAATATCCTTAAACTTAATATTGACGAATATGAAGATAATTTTGCCGTAGATATGGATGTGAATGTTGATCGATACGAAAATTATTCTATACATCCTTAAAAATAAATAATAATGCAGATATTAGTACAAAAAATCAATAGAATAAATTATTAGCTCCAATACGCTGCTCTTTTTGTCAATTAGCAAATCAAACATGACTAGAAAATGCATTAAAAATTTTAAGTAAAATTATGAATGTATATGTAGGTATGCTTGTAAATGAAAATATGGAAAAAAAGACACATTATTGAAATTCATGGATATCAAAATGTTATGGATATAGAGCTTAAACATGACATATTTGTATTATTAAATGTTCGAAGTACGCTCATGTAAGTTTCCGCTCACTAGTAAATATAATTGACTAATGTTGAAGTAAGATTCTTTTAAAGGGTTATTCATATTGATAATCTTTTTACGAATAATAGATGTTTGTATAGTTGGGAAGATTAGAATGTTAAAAATTTATTTGATATGATTTATATGTTATATTATTGGGTTTTTTTTCTGTTATGCCCTTCTGAGATATTCCAATATCAGCTATGCCCCTATCTTTTTGGTAATATCAGTTGTGCCCCTCACTTTTTGTCGTTCTATCACTTGTACCCCTCAGGTTAGTTTCCGTCCATCCCAAATGCAAATGGATGTTAACTTTAGGGACACATCAGGAAATAAATGAAAACAAATGAATTGAAAAGTCCACGCATTGTTCATCTTCCTCCTCCCCCTCCTCTTCATCTTCCTCATCCCCCCGCCCATGCCTCCTCCCCCCGCCCCTGCGCCCCCTGCACCTCCCCCTCCCTCTGTCTCACGCCTCCCCCTCCCCCTACGCCGCCCCAGGTCGCCACCCCCCCCCCCCTCCGCCCCTGCCCCGAGTCGCACCCGCCCCGTATCGCCCCTCCGCCTCCGCCCCCGCCCCGTGTCGCCACCGCCCCTGCCTCAGGTCGCCCCTCCGCCACCGCCTCCGCTCCGTGCCGCCCCTGCCCCTGCCCCAGGTCGTCCCTCCGTCTCCGCCCCTGCCACCGCCCCGTGTCGCCACCGCCCCCGCCCCCAGGTCGCCCCTCCACCCCCGCCCCATGTCGCTCCCACCCCTGCCCCAGGTCGCCCTCCGCCTCCGCCCCCGCCCCCGCTCCGTGACGCCACCGCCCCCAGGTCGCCCCTCCGCCACCGCCCCCTACGCCTCCCTCTCCCCCGTGCCTCCCCCTTTCGCCCTCCTCCTCCGCATGTCTGACTGAAACTGGAGAGCTTTCAATTTTTGTTAAATTAAGATAAATTTTTGACTAATTGATTCATAAAAATTCATCAAAAAATTTAATAAAATTCACCGTTTGCTCTATAATTAGTGATATATCCATGAAAATACAAAAACTTTAGAGATTCGATAGATGCATGAAGGTGTCACTAAGAGAGAGAAATTACGAATAGAAAGGAAAAGAACAAATGGAGGAGGAGGAAGATGAAGAAGAAGTCTGGATAATAATACCCCTCTTAACTACACCAAGGATTGAAAAAATCATGGTTAAGTCAACTCATTGACGGTCAATCTGACGGAAGGGTACAAGTGATAACGGAGAAAGAAGTGAGGGGCACAACTGATATTACCCAAAAGATAGGGGCATAACTGAAATTGCGACATCTCAGAGGGGCACAAGTGATAAAACCCCTATATTATTTATATCTATGATTAGAATGAGTTTTTGATGTTGACTTTCTCGTCAAAGATCGGTTCAATCAGACTTGGCTTAGTCCAATTCGATTTTCACCGTCGATTCAAATACTAAGGAGCCATTTGGATTGAGGGTTACGCCACAAATTTTGGGTTACCACCACTTTTAAGGAGGGTTTTCCCTCAAAATCCTCATTTCCAATCTGTGGGCACTACCATCTTGTTTTTATTCTCCATCAAATTGAGCCCATCTGAAAATCACTCTCTCTTATTTAATACATCAAATCAGACATTTCTCTTTCATTCATTACAACAAAAAATATTATAATATACCATCTTGTTATCTAAAAATTATAAAATATTTAACTTCTAATCATTTTTCAAACTTCGATACAATCACATTACAACAAAACATCTCGACAGTAAAACCTCTATCCAAACACCAAAGCACAAAAATAAGTTATCCACCAGATAATCCACTTTTGAGGTGGGTTACCCTATGCTAGAAAACCTCCGAACCAAACGCACCCGTATAGTATATGTATTGCAAGATATATATATATTACATATATAGATGTTAATATGTATAATATTTGATGGTATACATGCAAAAGTACACTATATGTATTGCAAGATATATAGACTATATATGCATTTTGATAGCTATATATTAGCTCATAAACATATGTATCTGTATAGATATTGCATATGCTATGCATTTATCTTTTTATACTATTTATTCATATGGGTTGGTTGTGTCCATGTGTTTGTATATGTATCATGTATTTATATCATATATAGCCAAGCATGTTTATACATACAAAACAATATTTCTCAAAAAGTAGATTTGCATACTGATATATGCTCATAAAACTCTCTAGTTTGCTACTTATTGATGTTTGTACCAACACCTATTTCAACTATATTGAGATATGTATTTTACAAATATTTTACTTTAAATTAATTTGACTAGCTAGTTCAATGTAACCACGTTACCGAAATAAATTGAATATTGAGAATATACCTAGTGAATGTCAATGTTGATACGATTAAAGATAACCATACTGACTGACCCGAAGAAAATGTTACCACACCCACTTTATTTATATTTGCAAAAAAAAATAGTTGCGGTAAATTAGTAATTAAATAATTTCGTAATGAGAGAGGTTATAAACTAATAGAAATAATTCCATATCATTCCTAATAGTATTAAAATTGTATGGGAAATTAAGGAGAAGACGGATAGATGTTAGGGATGAAAATGAATGTGAATATATTCGTATCTGATCCGCTATCGTATTCATTTTACATATATATCTATATTGACATTCGTATTTGTATTCGTTTAGAAATGTATGCGGATATGGATATCACTTTGATAATCGCTAATATTTGCATTCGTGTTCGTATATTCTTTTTCGTACATAAATATAGTAATAGATTTATTTGTAACTGTGTGTAACAACATTTTATGATTGCATTCACCAAAGTTGAAAATTGTTACGATAACACTAAATCTGGTATATCTACTTTATGTGTAAACCATCTCGAACATGTATATTTTAGTTAATCTATTAAAATTTTCTGTTATTCTTCGTATCTGATTCGTATTCGTTTTTAAGAATATAGTAATACATTTTTCACATCCGCCAATATTCGTATCTGCATTCGTATTCATTTTTTAAAATGGATAAGAATGTGATTATACATATATTTGTATCTGTATCTGACCGTTTGCATCCCTAGTAAATGCCCACGTGTAGCCATGCACGAGGAAAGCTACCGACGCAGGATGGTCTCATGTAGTATTTATTTACATTACGAGGACTTTTTTCCTAATTGGTTTCGCTCGAGTAAAGAGATGAGAGAGATATTGTTGATAAAACGTACATGAACATACATATATAAATCCAAACATCAACAGATTTCCAGAGTAGATGTACGTATGTATGCACCCATGTTAATAATGATAAGAGAAATATCCGTTTAAGAAACATATGCATATTCACGCAAGAGAAAAATCCGAAAACCAATATCATGACAAACAATGCGACAAAGAAAGAGTAGAGTTAGAAATCACAACCGAAGCGTCCCGTAGTAGGACTCCCCTTAAAGAAACAGCGCCCCCCACTTTACCGGCGCACATGACCTTGACGTACCGCTCCCAGGGTACGACAGTCCACGCTCATCGACAGTGCGCACCGTGCTTGAGCGTTCTCGAAAGTCACCTCCGTAGACGAAGCCCGAGATCGAGAGAAGAGAGGGCGTCCTCGAGAGAAAAGAAGAGGCGCAGGGCAGAATGGATGGAATCTTCGTAACCTACACCCAAGCACTTCAAGAGATACTTAAAGACGCCCGGGCGGTTACGTTTTCGTGAGAGGATAATGGGGCGTACCCCTTGGAATTCAAAACATGCGGTTACTAAAACCGACTCGGTCTTTGCCATGCCGCAGCCGCGGCCGTGCCCGGCCCGGCCCGATGCTGCACGGCGCGGCGCGGCGCGGCGCGGCGCGGCGCGCGCGTGCGTGCGTGTGTTGTGGTCTAAAGTCCTCTCTAGTCTGTTTCCATACTAGTCTCAGGACTTCCCACATATAAACCAAGTGCCAGTTTTATCTCTCCACGATGTGGGACTAAACAGCATCCCCACACGGTTGAAATATTGAATTCCAGGAATTGAGATACATTAATACAACTTGATATTGACCACCAAATTACATCAAACTATCCCAATTATTTAATTCCAACAATCCCCCACGAATTCACTGTTGAAACACAAAGAGCCAAGGATCTCGGGTTTCCACACTCTGCTTTCAGTAAAGGTACCTTCCGGTTTGAACCTTTACCTGAGTTATCCCCTTTCACCATCACAGGAATAAAGTGAACTAAGTCTTGAACTTTAATCCTTTGATGTAATGGTATCGAGGGGTAACAACAGAGTGAAGTCTATGGTGACAATCTTCTGGTTTTGGTGCTATTAATGGCCATGCACCCTACCCTGTTTCATGAGTATATTAAGGATAAACCCTCATCCGTTATCTGTGGCCCACAGAAATACTCATATAGGTGGCATTCTCCAAGGATGCACTGCTCACATCCTGCTTATAAAATCTTGAATCCATTAAGAGCATAATGCTCAACCTTTTCCTACAGTTTTCAGGCACTCGACTTTTCAGGGATAGGTCTCACATGCAAAATATTGCATATTGAGTGCCAACCAGTTCCCCTTACAGCTTGTTTTCCCATTGAACCTATTTTGTGGGATCTCCACTCATTTAGGTTGGGTTGCTACTACGGGTAAACTCTCAGTGGGTTTCAGCCCCATCCCAAGTCTGGATTTTTGGACTAAAGATCTATCAAGTCCCTTTGTAAGTGGATCTGCCGTGTTATCTTTGGTACCAACAAAGTCCATAGCAATCACTCCAGAAGACACCAAATCCCTAATAGACTTAAGTCTAACTTGGATATGTCTTCTTGTTTTCTGATTATACTTTGAACTCTTTACCTTTACAATAATAGTCATGCTATCACAATGTAAAGAAATTGCCGGTATCGACTTACCCACCATGGGCATCTCAGAGAGAAGCTCCCTAAGCCATTCAGCCTCTATACCTGTTGTGTCCAAAGCACACAGCTCTGCCTCAAATGTAGACCGAGCCAAGATGGTCTGTTTCACAGACCTCCAAGAGACTGCACCGCCTCTAAGGGTAAATACATACCCAGTCGCACCGTTACTCCCGGAGTCCTCCATTTGACCTATCCAACTTGCATCACTATATCCTTCTAAGATAGGAGGATATTTACCATAATGCAGTCCAAGAAGTGTAGTACCCTTAAGGTACTTCAACACTCGATCCAAGGCCTCCCAATGAGTACGGTCAGGACAACTCGTATACCTACTTAACTTTGCGATCGTGAATGAAATATCAGGTCGAGTACAGTTTGCAAGATACATCAAGCTTCTTATAATCTGGGAATATCGTAACTGTGCTACAGGTACTCCACTCTTGTTCTTGCAGAGGGGTTTAGATGAATCATAAGGAGTGCATACAGATTTACAGCTCTGATAGCCAAATTTTTCAAGAACCTTCTCAGTATAATGTGACTGAGACACAGCTATCCCATTAGTAGATCTAATCAGTTTAAGTCCCAAAATCACATTTGCAACTCCTAAGTCCTTCATCTCAAACTTACTGCTCAAGAATCTCTTGGTTTCTTCCACTATCCTTATGTTTGATCCAAATATCAAAATATCATCTACATATAGGCATAAGACAACAAACATATCACCTTTAATCATAGAGTACACACATTTATCGGATTCATGAACAATAAAGCCATAAGATTGGATAGTCTTATCAAACTTGTCATGCCACTGTTCGGAGCTTGTTTTAATCCACAAAGAGATTTTACAAGCTTACAGACCTTTCTCTCATTATCAGATGCTACGAATCCCTCAGGTTGGTCTATATAGATCTCCTCCTCAAGATCACCATATAAAAATGCAGTCTTCACATCCATTTAATGAATTGTGAGATCATGTATGGAGGCCAACGCAATGAGCATCCGAATCGTAGTCATTCTAGTAACAGGAGAATATGTATCAAAATAATCAATACCCTCTTTCTGTTTAAAACCTTTGGCTACAAGTCTTGCCTTATATTTTTTATGGATCCGTCCGGTTTATGTTTTCTTCTAAATACCCCTTTGCTTCCTATGGTGGAACACCCAGGAGGTAGATCGACCAATTCCCACGTGTCATTTGAAATGATCAAATCTATTTCAGATTTAATAGCGTCCTTCCAATGCCTTGCTTCAGTAGAAGCCATGGCATCCTTGTATGTGGGAGGATCACCCTCAATTTGGTAGGAGACAAAGTCATTACCTAAATCCTTGGCAATCCTAGGTCTCTTACTTCGTCTAGGTTCAACATCCTCCAAAAATTCATTGGGTTCAGAAGAGGTAGCCCCCACATTTGACATCTTTTCTATTTATTGTGGAATAGAACCAGATGTTGAGGCTACGTCACTAGTCAGATTTTCAGGAATCCCTTTTTTCATTGGTAAAATATCCTCGAAAAATGTAGCATCACGAAGTTCAACAATATTATTAGTGTCTATGCCTGTGATCTCATACCAAATTACTAAGAATCGATAGGCATAACTATTTTCTAGATACCCCAAGAAGACCGCGTCAACTGTTTTAGGTCCAAGCTTCTTTCTCTTGTGTTCTGGGACTAAGACCTTAGCCAGGCATCCCCACATCTTGAGATATTTTAGGCTTGGCTTCCTATTTCTCCAAAGTTCAAATGGACTCTTATCTCTATGCCTTAAGGGAACTCTATTCAGAATATGGCAGGTCGTATTCAAAGCTTCCCCCCACATGTAAGATGGTAGCCCAGAACTTTGTAAAAATACATTGACCATATCAGTTAGGGTCCTATTCTTTCGTTCTGCTATTCCATTGGACTGTGGTGAATATGGTGCAGTGACCTCATGAACTATGCCAAATAATTTACATTGTTCATCAAATATCTTAGATGTGTATTCACCACCTCTATCTGACCTTAGACTTTTAATTACTTTTCTGACTTGTGTTTCTGCTTCATTCTTAAAAATAAGAAATTTTTCTAAGGCTTCATCCTTAGTTTTAAGCAGATAAACATAACAGTATCTACTACTATCATCTATGAAGGTGATAAAATATCTTTTGTTATCTCTAGTCATCACAGCACCAAACTCACAAATATCAGAATGAAGTAAGTCTAGAATTTCAGTTTCCCTATTCACAGAATGAAAAAGGCTTTCTAGGCAACTTAGCTTGAGCACATATTTTACATTTGATGAGTTTGTCTGTAGTATGATTACGAATCATGTCAAGTTTTATCATTCTTTTCATATAATTAAAATTCACATGTCCTAGCCTAACATGCCATAAATCAGTAGATTCAATATTTGAAACAACATAAGTAGAAGAATCAAAACCAAAAATATTATTAACTGAACTATCAATGTCACATCTTATTCTAAATAAAAGATCATGATCAGCCAAATATCCTTTTCCAAAGAAAACACCATGTCTCAGAAAAACTACTTTATTACATTTAAAGTCTAACTGAAAACCCTCTCTAACTAATAAAGAACCAGACAAGACATTCTTCTTAATATCAGGAACGTGCAGCACCCTGCGCAAAGTCCAAACTCGTCCAGTTGAGAATCTCAACTCGACTTGTCCGGACCCATGCACCTTGGCTGCAGATCTGTTCCCCATCATTACTGTTCCACCGGCTGAAGCCTGATAAGACATAAAGAAGGTCCTGTCAGTACAAATGTATACATTTGCACCTGTATTAACAAGCCACTCATTAGGCTCGTTTACAAAGTAGAGTTCAGGGTTCACTGAGACATACCCCTCACCGGGCCCGCCTCCCTCAGTCAGCACAAGAGCCTGAGGAATGACATCCGCAGACTTCTGTTGGGTCTTCAGAGAAGGGCAATCCTTCTTTCAAGGTCCAACCTGTCCACACTGCCAGCAAGGTTTGTTCTTTGATTTTTTCTGGATTTTTCCCTTGGCTTTCAATTTCTTATTTTTCCCTTTAGCAATGTTTCCCTTTGAGGTTATTACATTGACCTTAGGGTTCACGTTTACAGGCATCACAAAGTTTTTGTTTCCTATACTCCTCTTCAATAGCTATCGATACCATCAGATCATCCAGAGAAATTTTCCCCTTCCTGTGCTTTAGGGACATCCCAAAATCTTACCAGGACTTGGGAAATTTCTCAATAATCGACATAACTTGAAACTTTTCAGGAAGCTTCATTTCTGCCTCGGCTAACCCATGGAGCAATAACAAAAACTCGTGAGCATGTTCCGAAACCGATTTGCCCTCAATCATCTGAAATTTCAGGAACTTGGATACTGAGTATTGTTCAATACCCAGATCTTCCGTGTTATATTTCTTATCCAGTTCCTCCCACAGATCCTTAGCGGTCTTGGTGGATGTGCCATAGACATCGAACAGAACGTTCGATAGTGCCGTAAGAATGCACCCATGACAGAGACGGTCATGTTTTTTCCACGCATCCGCCATCTTAACCGCCTCAGTATCCGGATTTTGTTTAGATAACTTAGGGCACTCGGTTTCCAGAACCGAAATCAGGCCAATCATGGTCAGCCAGATTTTCATGCGTTGTTACCAATGCTTGAAATTCTGACCCCCGAATTTCTCTGGCATATCAGTGAAATCCACACAAGACCAAAACCTCAAATCCAACATTTTTCTTATCAGGTTATATCTTTGTCTCTCTAAGATTGTTGATAAAACGTACATGAACATACATATATAAATCCAAACATCAACAGATTTCCAGAGTAGATGTACGTATGTATGCACCCATGTTAACAATGATAAGAGAAATATCCGTTTAAGAAACATATGCATATTCACGCAAGGGAAAAATCTGGAAATCAATATCATGCCAAAGAATGCGACAAAGAAAGAGTAGAGTTAGAAATCACAACCGAAGCGTCCCGTAGTAGGACTACCCTTAGAGAGACAGCGCCCCCCACTTTACCGGCGCACAGGGCCTTGACGTGCCGCTCCCAGGGTCCGACGTCCACGCTCGTCGACGGTGCGCACCGTGCTTGAGTGTCCTCGAAAGTCACCTTCGTAGGTGAAGCCCGAGATCGAGATAAAAGAGGGCGTCCTCGAGAGAAAAGAAGAGGCGCAGGGTAGAATGGATGGAATCTTCGTAACCTACACTCACGCACTTCAAGAGATACTTAAAGAAGCCTGGACGATTACGTTTCGTGAGAGGATAATGGGGCGTAACCATTGGAATTCAAAATGCGCGGTTACCAAAACCGACTCGGTCTTTGCCACGCCGCAGCCGCAGCCACGGCCGCGGCCGCACCGCGCCTGGCCCGGCGCGGCGCGGCGCGGCACGCGCGCGCGTGCGTGTGTTGTGGTCTAAAGACCTCTCTAGTCTGTTTCCAGACTAGTCTCAGGACTTCCCACATATAAACCAAGTGCCAATTTTATCTCTCTACGATGTGGGACTAAACAGCACCCACAGGGTTGAAACATTGAATTCCAGGAATTGAGATACATTAATACAACTTGATATTGACCACCGAATTGCATCAAACTATCCCAATTATTTAATTCCAACAGATACATCGAGTAGGAAGGGGATTTATAGTTGCATTCATGTTCGTGTATATATTTCTCTCTCGAGATTGTAATTCTACGCCCTACGTAGTCATGGAGGATTTGATAAGAAACATGCCTAATTAGGAAAGAGACAATCACCAATGGAGTAGAAAAGAATAAAGTATCACGAGTCTCACATATTTTATCATTAATTGTTATCTTTATGATTTTACATTTACCGTGCGAGGGAGAGTATTATGCAATATTTTTGAAATTAAACCGGACATTGAACCGGAAACCTTACCGAAATGGTTGGATCAAGTTGAACCATATAATCAAACCGGCTCAACCGGATGATAACGTCATCATTATTTAAAATCAGATTGAACCGGACCGGTGAGAAAAAAGTGGTTGAGTCGAATAATCAAATCGAAATGAAATAAAATACTATATATAATATACACTTAAATATACTTGAAATATAAATAAAATACATGGACAATGTATATATTCCACACTATAAATAAAATATTTTTTCGTGTGCACCATCAAATGTCATACATACATATATATAATTGGACTAGTTGCTTTATAACGTAATAGTAGTTTAATAATAATTAAAACCCACTACATGCAAAAAGTTATGTTAGAGTAGTTGGTTAGAAGTTTGAAATTGGTAATCAAAGGTCATGACCGGTTCAGTCCCGGTTCATCGGTCGGACCGGTCGGACCGACCGATCCGGTGGTTTCAAAAACATTGCTATTATGACCCCCTTTCAAATATGTATGTTTATGCTGTCAATATTTTTCATAATATGATATAAGATCAATGCACACTATGGTCTACTCACCAGAATGGTCATGAACAAGTCACTACATGTTGGGGTAGGTACATCCTTATTGTATGCCTATGGCCTATTCCTTGTGACTTAGGAGGGTTTTGGGCCTGCATTTCATATACTAATGGACATTGGGACGTCTGCGAAATGTACTTGATCTTTGGGACCGTCAGCGTGCCTATCAAGATTTTCACAGTCTTGGAATGAGTTTCTCTCCCTTGACAATTTTAGATGGTTCATGACTTAGTACGACATATCGGGGTAGTGTGACATTGAATATGACAATGGCAAGATTGTAAAGCAATTTCTAACATTATTCCATGTTTCAAGTTATTTAATGATACACGTTGATCTATGCAAATTCAATTAAGTTATGCGCATTCTGATATAGAAAATATTTATACGATGAATTGCAAATTATGTTGCCTAAATACTTTTTTAACCAAAAACTTGAGATATGCTCGTTGGTTCTAATTTCTTTCATGAGTGAATTGTTATTACATTTAAATCTTGAACATGAGGCTTCGGAGATACATGCAGAGTTGCATATCCCTAGTTGGAGGTGGTGCCACCAAAGACTTTAGTTTTTCGTAACTTTTTTGATATTTTAGTAGATGTTTGATGAAAATAAAGTTGCGGATTTTTGTATGAATATGGAAAAATGGATGGTTGTAATGATGTTGAATACATAGATCTTTGTATATATAAAAAGATAGAAGATGATGTATTATATTCAATGGTTAGATGTGATATTAGTTGGAATTATAAGATTTTGGTGATAGATGATCCTTTATAGAATTAGTAGATAATGTTTCAAGTACAAGTTGCTATTGGGAGAAATTGCTCAAGATTTCCTTCTTGCCATTCCTATTGAGGGGCTTGCAATGCATAAGTCACCCATTGAATATCGTACTATTTTCAAGTATCGCCTAATGATTCCTCTATTCCCAGCAGACGAGGCTTGCCCAGTATGTCACAAATCATGCTTAGATGCTTTTGGAGAGAATACCGTTCATTGTCGTGAACTTCCAGGTTTTAAATATAGACATGATTTTGTCAGAGATGTCCTTTTTTATGTACTCAGACATGCGGGGGGTTGCTTCAAAAAAAGAAGCACCAGTGAATTTTTTGACGGGTCCACAGGAGGAGAGATCAACACTAAGACCAGCAGATGTTTTAATTGGTGGATCCGATAAAGAGTGATTTTGTTGCGGGATACGATACACAGAAAGATGCCTAAGCTAAAGTGGCTAAGCATGCGAAGGCATGTATTGACAATCAACATGTAATCATTCTCTTTGATTTTGATACATTTGGGTTCTTGGCAAGTGAAGCAGTGGAGCTCCTTAAAAGGATCTAAAAAAAATTATGAATAGCAATATTATAGTTCCTAGGTCTATGAATATTGTATTTCGAAGGATTGAATTTAAGTTCTTGTCACGCTGGTATTGAATAAAAGAACGGGTCGTAACCACTTTTTTTCATCAAATTTGATTTAAATCCGCTGTGAGGAACGTTGGGTCCTCTAGTCAATTTTTTAAAAAAAACTGACGAGCAATTGGAAGAAAGAGGATTTTTCCTGAAACTTACGATGACGTGTTCCCACTGCCAACTTTACGGGCTAAGATCCAATGCGTGGAAAGTCATCCGTGGACATTCCATATCCTCATTATGAGAATGTTACACTCGTACTCCTCTTTTATTTGGCAATAATAATTGTATATCTTAGACCCACCCTTTTTCACAATTATATTGTATCCATGTGTTCTTGCATCGTTTCATGTAGTGTTCTTCTATTATTCTTTTATTTTTTGGCTGGAAACTACAATGGGTATTTTCATTCAACCATTAAAGAAAAATACAAAGAACTCCCAGCAAGAGGTACACATGGTAGAGGAAGAAAAAGAAAAACGAACAACAACATCAACAAAGAAGAAAATGCCACCCATCATGGGAACAAAATCACCTCGGTTGACAGCAGACCATCCATTGAGAGAACAAGCTCTCAAGGGAGAAGTCGATTACATGGGTTGGGAGGGGGGGAGTTGGGGGGGGGGGGGGTGCGGGGTTGAAAAGAAAGCACAGGAACTGTGGTCGCAGGTTGTCCTTTAGCTTCACAAAAGTTGTCAGGAATGAGATGGAGGCGACGACGACAAGTGTGAAAACCTCGCATTTTTTCCCTAAAATCTGGAGTATTTTTGACATCGAAAAAAATTTAAATAATCATGTCTTTTCGTAGATCTCGTCGAGATCTTTCCAACGAGCTCAAGAACGTCGAATTCCGACATTCCTAGCTCAAGATAACGATGTTTTAAGATGGATGGGCAAGATCCATATATGTATCCGAACCGGGTCCGAAATTGGATCTAAATTCACCTCTCTTCCTATAAATAGAAGGTGATAAGCTACTCTCTCAAAGCCCTAGCCACCAGCATCATTCTCTCTCTTTGGAGCACCACCACCTTGGCTAGTTTAGTCGTCGGAGGGCCGCCGTCGACGTCGGAGAAGGAGCTCCGATCGAAGATCCGCGACCACCATCACATAGGAAAGCTCGAGGTCACCTTCGTATACGTATTCGTGCTACAATCGAGAGACGAAAATATCATTTCCATGTAAGAGGAGATCCTGAGGGAACATACTCGGAGGTAACAATGCCATACCTCCCTCCTGCTGTTGGTTTCCACATACTTTACTCCCATATGATTGAGCATGTTTAGAGCCTTAGTTATTCTTGTGATGTGATTCATGTACTTGTAACAATAGTTTCCTTCCTCTTGATGTTGGTTTCACATGACTATCAATCCTATTTTTTTCATTATTAGAAAATAATCCATTCTTGAAGTATGATGTGAAAATAGTTAATTGTCATATCACACGGTACATTTTTTTTACATCGTTATTGTGACCACGGGCACAAATCATATGAGTCAATATCCATAAAACAAAATATTCAGGTTGTGTTAGACGGAGTATTATTATTTGTTAAATTATTATCACTAATCTAAAAGTAAGTTATGAGGATTTTACTTCTGTTATGCTCATGAGTCACCGGTGCTCAGATATTGTGCATGTCATGGCATTAGATTGTGACATTAGGTATATAGATTTGGTGGATGCATGTTAATTCTAGTAAGTCATGTATCAATCTGCACAATGGAGATTGTGCAAATAGTATGCGCATAGGCAAGACATATATAGGGGAGATACCCGTGATACATTGTACTGTGCGTTGGATATAGATCGGCTAATATTGGTATTAATTTGACTCATTTAACATTTGTTATTCCTGCATGCACGCTAATGGAATTGGAAACGTTTATAAAAAAATTGGATTTGAATATCACTACAGGCGGATGGGTCTAAGGGGACGGTCAAAGACCGTCCTCTTTATAGGTATAACCGTCCCCTTTGATCAAAGGGGACGGTTTACAAACCGTCCCTTCAGACACCGTCTCATTTATTAAACCATTGGGGACGGTTGTAACCGTCCCTTACACGATTACTATTAGGGACGGTTGTAACCGTCCCTACTACCTATTGTATTAGGGACGGTTGTAACCGTCCCCTCTTCTAGTAGCGTCTATAGCGACGCCAACAGAAGCGTATAAGGGATGATTAAAACCGTCCCATCTGTGCTTTGTTGGCGACGCCAACATTAGCGTATAGGGGACGGTTATAACCGTCCCCAATAGTCTCCGTGAACTGTTCGCGATGGGGGGACGTTTCTGTAGCTCTATAGGGGACAGTTACAACCGTCCCCAATACACCTTTTTAGAAAAAAATTCCTAAATTTATGGTGTCTTCCCTACTCCCTCTGCAAAACCAATAACCACAATATTGAAAAATCAAACAACACAACATTCAAGAACCAAACAACTCAACATGAAGATCACAAACTCAACATTCAATATCATAATAAAACATAACATAGTTATGAAGAAACGTTATGAAGTCTACATAATGTTAGGCATTAATAAAAAATATTACAATAAAAATATCAAAAGTAAACTAAGATGTACTACATCCATGCTATCTACTCAGATGCGCCACTCCCGTCACTCTCGTCACTCTCATCGCTCTCCTCCTCACCCTCCTCATCGTCGCCGAGTTGTGCAGGTTGTACAGGGGGCGTGGCTTGGCTTTAAAGACGGCTTATTAAGGACATGACATTCGTCATGTCCATACGTATCTTGGCCATCTCTGCATCTTGTGCAGTCATCTTTGCCTTTACTTCGCGCAGCTACCTCTTCATCTCTCTTTCTCTCTGGCTTCCTTGCGGGGAAGACTGCAACCCACCTGCACCATCCATTCCGTATCATGTACGGATCGTTTCGTCACGTCATCCGCAACGGATGCGTCTACTGTGTTCTGGACCAGTGGCTTAACGGAAGGCATCATTGGCCGTCAACGGGGGAGTGCTCGTCCTCGTGCTATCCAACGAGGAGGTGGTAGAGAGCCTAATCATTTCTTCCTACATTTAAAAAAATATAAAATAATTTCAATATATTAACATAAGTAAATCTATAAGCAAAAAATGCATTTATACTTACATGAATTGGTGCGTAGGCGTCATCAACCCACCGCACTTCTCCTCCTAAGTCTCGGCTCTTTGACCCAGCAAAAACCTTTATGCGGGTCATTTCTCTTTCATTTTCTCTCAACTTAAAAAATAAACAAAACTTCTTAAAATGAATTTAAGACTCAAAATTAATCGTTCTAAACATTTTTTAAATACTTACAAAGTCATTCTTCAGTTGGTTGGTGTTCTTCCGTCCCATATTATGCGTGGACCTAAACCCTTTCGAACGATTCGTCGTATTCTTGGAAGAAATCGATTGAAATTTAACAAAGTCAGTATAAACATAAAACAAATAATTAAGAAATAAATATATATACCGCAAAATCCTCACTGGACCAAAAATTAATCAGCTCCCTCCATTACTCTGGTGTAACACCAGGTGGGACATTCTGCACAAGCTGCTCATATAGAATCTAGGGGTTGAAGTACTAAAAATGGAGAAATAAATATCGTCAATATCTAAATCTTTTGATATTAAAATATAATAAAAATTTTACCTTAGCCTTTATACGTCCCTTGTATCGACGCAACAACTCAGCAGTATGTGAAAGAATCTGAGAATCGACATGGGTATTTCGTTCCCATGTAAATACAGCCTGATAAAACAAATATAATAACGATTAGTTCAATAAAATTAAAAAAAAAGTGTTTTTAGATTTTAGAATACCTCCAAATCAGAAAGTATGACAGCCTTGACAGCATAAGGAAGCTGTCGGAAGTCGTGGGTGATGATGGGGACGCGCGCACGGACAACCTGGCCAAGGTAGCTCTGAAACTCCGTGGAGTTCTTTCCTAACGCATCTCCGCCAACAATGCGTGAATGTAACGTCTGCCCGGGTGCAAGACGGTCCAAGAATCTACACTGAGACGGTCCATACCGTCTCTGTGTACCTCCACTACCTGCATCAGAAGAACCTCCTTGTGGCTGCTGAGGAGGTTCAGAAACCTTCTGAATACGTCTAGATCTAGGAGTCATACCTGCAATTCAAAAGTGGTTATTTTAAACAAATTATTTACATATATCCGAATAAATTCAGCTATTTAAAGAGAAATAAAAAATAGCTAAAAAATTCATTACCTAATGTTGCTTGTGCCAATGTCGTTGTCTAATACTTCATTAATAAATTCAGCTGAGTTACTTTGATATGCAACATCATTGTCTACGTAATCTTCCTCTTCGTTAACATCGAAGAAATCTCTCGGGGTTGTTCTAATGGGTATAATCCATCCACTAGCTGAGTTATCTTGAACATAGAAGACCTGTTCTACCTGACTAGCAAGCGTATACAGCTCATTGGTCTGCAACCGACCTATTTGCTTCAAAGAGAGAACTCTATTTCTAACCTTCTTATAACCTAATCCAACACGACCCACATCGAAGCAGATGCAATGAAACAGAACACATCTTGCATCATGTGTAAAACTGATTTCTAATATATCAATAATCTCACCATAGTATCCGTCAATTTCACCACTAAGATCGGCATTCACAATTACTCCAGAAAGCTGTGACGTTTTATTTTAATCAATTGACTTTTTCGAAATCTGAATCCATTCACGATATAGTCGGAATGCGATACTACTAATGAGTATGGACTCTTGTGGACTATATCGAGATTTGTGTTCCACCGTTTATCTTTGATAACTTTTAATATTTCAATATTACCCCCGAATCATAAGAAATTCTGACTTCCTACTGGTTGTTTACTGAAACTCTTCAAAGAAAAAATCAACCTCGTCTACTTACATCAAAATATAATAATGGATAAGGTCTCTTTCATCGTTTGAAATACTACGACGAGTACTCTTTAAGATAGCTCGTCCATTTTGTTGAAAAATCCAAAGTTTGTTTGGATCTTCTGTCCACAATTCACCATCATTATTTCGTTCAAACCGGTCGAATCTAATACTCTTGCCATCATCCATATACATATCATAAAATGTGATACAATTTTCACATAAATATTCCTCGGCAATGCAACCTTCAGGTGCGACTTTGTTAAGCACCATATTCTTTAATTTCCGTAAGTTTCTTTCAATTGGATACATCCAATGATACTGTACAGGATCACATATTCGAGCTTCGCTGCCAAGATGAATAATAAGATGTACCATTATATCAAAAAATGTAGGTGGAAAGTGCTGCTCCAGCTTACATAAAGTGATAACAATATCTATCTCTAGTATGAACAATACTTCATGATCTAAAATCTTCGAACACAAGATTTTAAAAAACTGACTGAGTTCAAATAATGGCTGCGAGACATCAGGATGTACAACTCCTCTAATAGCCAATGGGAAATGAACTTGCATCAATACATGACAATCGTGACTTTTTAATAACGATATCTTTCTTTCAGCCAGATTTACACATCTGCCTATTTGAGATGAGAATCCATCTGATACTCTAATTTATTTAATAAAATTGAGTATCTTATCTTTGTCAGCACTGGATAAAGTATACACTGTTTCTGGAATTATAATTCTAGAATTCTCTGACTCTATCGGATGTAGTTCGGGTCGGATACCCAACTGTATTAGATCACGTCTGGCTCGCAAACTGTCTTTCGCAGTACTAGAAATATTTAAAATCCCCAGAATATTTTCCATAACATTCTTCTCTATATGCATCACGTCCAAGTTATGACGGACATGTAAAGTATGCCAATAGGGTAGCTCCTGAAAGAATATACTCTGTTTTCGCCATTCACCGGATGCCTTCCTCTTAAATAATCAACATAGAGAGTGGTTGCCCAAATTTTGTTGTTCTATCCACAATGCACTTCCTGATCGGCGAATCAGACTTAACCGGCGTCCAAATGATTGTCCATCAAACTTGTAATTGTTTTCACTTCTTAACCATATATGACTTACGGTAAGAAATGACGATGTTCCAAATAACAATGCTTCATACTCGCACTTAGCCATGTCGAATGTGTTTTATCCATACAAATCGGATATCCGAGTTTACCCTTTGTACTCCATCCCGATAAATTGGCATACGCGGGAAAATCATTAATTGTCCACAATAAAGAAGCACGCATTGTAAAGAACTCTTTCTTTGCCGCGTCATACGTACACACTCCAGAATTCCACAGAATCTTTAATTCATCAATCAGCGGTTGCATATATGTATCTATCGCATTACCTAGCCCCTTTGAACCAGGTATCAATAACGTCATCATCATAAAAGAAGATGCCATTGACATCCATGGTGGCAAATTATATGTAACAATTATCACTAGCCTAATAGAGTAACTCGTACTCATATTTCCGAATGGATTAAAATCGTCGGAAGCAAGACCTAAACGTACGTTCTTACTTCTTCAGAAAATGATGGATACATTTCATCGATTTTCCTCCACTCTTCTCAATCAGACGGATGTCGTATAACACCAGTTATATCTTTCTTTTTGATATTACTGTGTCATATCATCATTTTAGTTGTTCTTTGATATGAATATAATCGCTTTAATATGTGAATCAAAGGAAAGAATCGTAAAATCTTCTCCGGTTTTTTCCTTTTCGAATCATGGCTCAAATTTTTATATCTGCTACTTTTACAGTCAGGATATGTATCTAGATTTGAGTAATCCTTCTAATATAAAATACAGTCATTCGGACATGCGTCAATTTTCTCGTAGTTTAATCCAAGTTCCCGAAATCTGGATTTAGCGTCCTTCCAATCCTTTGGAAAATTTTCTGGATTATTTAATAATGTCCTAATCAACTGTAAGACATCTGTCATCGTAATCGCTGTACACCGATTCTTCACTTTTATCTTAAACATTTCCAGAAGAAAACGCAACCGAGACATTTTGACTCCGTCACATAATGCCTTTTCTGCATCTTCTATTTTTTCAAGTAAGGAATCCGGAGGTGAATCCATCAGTTCATCAGTGTCATGTCCTCGAATGTTATCTATCAACCCAAACATAGCATCACGGTCATGTCTTTCAGAGACATCTCTTTCATTATCAACTTGGTCATTGTTATCTTCGTCCAAAATAATTCTTTCACCATGATTACGTTCAATTTGTATAATAGAGCCAAAAATCATTTAAAATCAAATGTTCGTAAACCTTGGTTCGATTTTGTGTCAAAGTGTTCTTGCATCTTATGCACGGACAATGTATCTTATCTCCTTCACCTCCTACAATATGATAGAGCGACTCAAATCGAAATGCCCAGTCTAAGAATCCCATAACCCCTTGATTATATGTCCGATAATCATCGAATCTTTTATTCATCCAACTTTTGTCCATTGCCTATAGGTAACATCCAAAGTTAATAACTATGTTTCTTTACTATGTTTCTAATCTAACTATGTTTTAAAACAAGACTTACAAGCATTTACCTAAATTAATAATCTTTTATCACTAAAAGCATTTAATCATAATCAAGATTAATCTACTATCTTAAACATTTTTAATAAGCATTTATCACTAATAAGCATTTTTACAATTAAGCATTTATCCACTATTTTTTAATCTACTATCTTAAGCATTTGACTAAACTAATAAGTATATTAAAAAATATGCAATCATAAGCATGATGAATATATAAAAAAATAATAACAAAACTTACAACCAAGTAATGCGGCGGGCAAGGCGGCGGACGGGCGGCGGGCGGACGGGCACGAGTTGAGGCCGAAGAGGAGGGCGGCGACGAGAGGGAGGAGGAGGAGGAGGGCGGCGGCGAGAGGGAGGTGGAGGAGGAGGAGGGCGGCGGCGAGAGGGAGGAGGTGGAGGAGGAGGGCGGCGGCGAGAGGGAGGAGGAGGAGGAGGGCGGCGACGATGAGAGGGAGGAGGAGGAGGGCGACGGCGAGAGGGAGGAGGAGGAGGGCGGTGACGAGAGGGAGGAGGAGGAGTGAGGAGGCGGTGAGAGGGAGGAGGAGGAGGAGGGCGGCGGCGAGAGGGAGGAGGAGGAGCAGGAGGACGGCGGCGAGAGGGAGGAGGAGGCGACGACGAGGAGTACGGAGAGGAGGCACGAGTCGAGTGAGAATGAGGAAGACTCGCCTCCGTCGGAGGGGTATATAACCATCGGGGACGGTCAAACAACCGTCCCCTATATGAATGATCGGGGGTGGTTATGAGTGAATCGTCCCCTTTTAGTAGGGAAGAGGGGACGGTTTTGCAACCGTCCCCTATATCCAACTATCGGGGACGGTTACAACCGTCCCCTATAGTTTTGTATAGGCGACGGGCACAGTGGAGTAATGGGGACGGTTATAACCGTCCCCTAAAGTTCCCGGGTTGACAAAAAAACAAACTGAGGATAGCCTATTTAGGGACGGGTAAAGAACCGTCCCTAAAGGTTACTTAATGGCGACGGTCGATATTAACCGTCGCTATTACATTAGAAAGGGGACGGTTCGCTACTGACCGTCCCCGATACTGTTATTGGGGACGATTACTCCTTGACCGCCCCCAATAAGCGTCCCCAAAGGACGTCGTCTAGGTCGGTTAATGGAAATAGAAACATTTTATTTAATTATTGATTTGATGATTTGGTTAACAGATGAATACCATTTTTATCTTAATGTTTTCCTGGAGTTCGCTGACAACACATGTAATTAGTCAGTAGCTAGTTTTTATTGAAGTTTGAAAAAGAAACAAATACCTTGATACAAAAGGATCATTACTCTTTTCACAATGAGTAGCATAATTAGCAGAACAATCTACAAACAATTGTATTGTATGGAATGTATATATCTGCAATGAATGAATTAGTTCATTAATCATTGTGGTATAATTTTTTGTCAAATAGTAAAGATACCCAGCTCTCATTTGTTGCCCCATTTGTCATCGTTAGTTGATTCCAAATTGCAAGATTTAGTATTATGATTGACAAATATACCTTTTTTTATGTCTCGATTTGCATGTATTACAAAAAAGATTTTTTTTAAGAACGTAACATATAACGTAATTATGGGAGTTGCTATAAAATCGAATCACAATATAATTAAGACAATAATCCAGTGTACTTGCACAAAGTCAATAGCGTTATTTCATCTGTACTGATTATCATCTAGTGGATAAAGAATTTCACAGTGATCAAGTTAGATGGAATTAGAAACCGCAAGGGATTGGGCATGCACCCTTGGGTCCCAAGAAGATACCTTGAAGGTCGCAACCTCAACGGACGAGTTGGGTGACGTGTTGCACCTAGCAGCCCGGTATTATCCGGAGTCGCTTGACAGAGTAGGCAGGTGGCATGGTTGACGTTCTTGGTTTCACACTTATACACAATATTAGGACTCAAAATAGAATTAGATGTGGCCGCATCAAATTCTATTTCGAGTAATATTATTATGAGAGGTGTTCCGAGATATGGTTTGAAGTTGGAGAATTTGATGTTTAGGCCATTTCATGTTCTAGTTGGACAGAGTTACTTGGAGGTTTATCCAAGATGACAAATAAGTTCCAGCGTAGCGGAGGCCTGCGAGTCGCGTACTTGCGTGTGCTAAAATAATACCAGAAATGATAAATGACCAAATGTCAGAAATATTTTTATATCGTTTGGACTCCAATCAACTCGTCGAAATATCAAAATCATTGTTATAGTACTTAAATGATTTTCTTGTAAATAAATAAAATCAATGTGATCGAATGTGAATTAGAATGACTTGGTGTTTTTTTTAAATTTTTTACTATACATGCATATGCCATTAAATAAAGTTGAGTATACATTCTTTTCTTACCCCTACATTAGTCATTATAGTGGTTGTCTCGTTACTGGACAATTGCTCATAAGTTACCCTCGTGTGAACCCAACAGATGTACCTGAGCAGCAGCTGCCACAGTAGCGGTCTTTTGAGGAGATCAGGCCTTCTACGTCATACTTGCACCAAACATGGTGCGCTCTATTTAGAGTAACTTATTTACTTCCGCATTATTTTATGTTATTATTGAGAGACATTGTAGTGAGATATGTGAAGAGCTTTTTCTACACAATTTGAGACTATCTGATTTATCTCATATCATGGACATGGACTTGATGAGTATTGATGAGAATGGATGTTGCATTTTACTTTCCATTTCATATTATTCTCCTGTTGTTATTTATATTTCAAATGTTAATTTAATGTGCATAAGATGGTTTGCTGAGTATCATAGATCATGGGCGTAATTGGACCGTAGGTCCGACGCTCCCATCTCATCGGTTTTGGTTGCTGGAGGGGCGGGACATCACAGATAGTATCAGAGCCCGATACTCCATTCTCTCTTTTGCATATTAGAATTGTTAACAGTATTTGAAATATAAATATAGCGACAAAGTCTTCTGACTTTGTCATTAGTTAAGGAGAATAATTTAAGTCCTATTTAAAGTGTCAATTGTCTCTCTAACCATGAGAATAATTTTTAATATAATGATTCTCACATGGAATCATGCCGCCTCGTGTTGACCCTGATATTGCACAACAGTTGGCCTTGCTAATTCAGGCCGTACAAGGTATACAACAATGTCAGGAGGTATTGGAGCAAAGGCTCCTTCAGCAGGATGACTCCTCGAACCATCCCTCTCGTGAGGAGGATGGCAGTGTTCACCCTTCAATGTCTCTTGATCCAGAAGGATCAAATGACCTAGAGACACTGCAAAAACATCAGACGACCTACGCAGCATATCAGAGATCTAAGGTGCCACAATTCTTTGGTACCGGCACGTCAGATGAGGCTGAGCTATCAATGGATCACGTATCTAAAGTGTTGAGGATGATTCATGCTCCTGAAGAGTCTTGGCTTATATTTGTGGAGTTTTCACTAGCAGGTTATGCTGAGCGTTGGTGGTACGCCACCAAGGAACATCAGGAGGATCTCATAATGTGGAAAATTTTTCTTAACGAGTTTTGTATTCAGTTCTATCCTGATCACTGGGTTGAGGATCAGAGGAGGTTGTTTGCTGAACTGAAGCAGGGGTCAATGACGACCCAAGAATACCTCGTTCGTTACACTGAACTCTCCCGCCACTCACCGATGACTACCGCTTTTCCTGAGGAGAATTTACATAAGTTTTTCCGGGGACTGCGTGACGATGTGCAACACCAGCTATCTGCATTGGACTTCACTTCCATCAAGGAGGTAGCTGCTAAAGCTACCAAGATGGAGGCAACTCAGAGTCGGCTTCAGGGGAGTCCATCACATTTCCAACCACATCAGTCAGGGAGATCTACTCGCCTATATTTTTACAGAGCTCGTAGAGAGCGTTGTTTCCACCCAGCGACGAACACTCCTACCGTCAGCAGGTTTGCTCCTACACCCACTTTGGGTCAGGACCTGGCGAGTCGCGGTACTACTTCCTTCCGCTCTTCTACGCACTCCCAGAGTCATAAGATGGGAGGTGCTAGCCTTGTCTCAGGAGGCTCATTTTCTCAATCAGTAGATCGTAGGTGTTTCCACTGCCAACAGTTGGGCCATTTCAAGGCCAAGTGCCCTTTACTTGCCAGCAGCTCAAGTGGTCATCCGCCAAGTATACGACCGACTTTCTCATCCGCATCGTCACATGGATCAGCTTCCCGTCGTGGAGATCGAGGCTTTCAACGTCCACCACCACGATCAACCTTCAGTGCTGCAGGTTCTAATGTCCCACCACAGCCTCAGGGATAGTTGAATGCAATCACACAGGAGCAGGCCCATTCCTCAGGAGCTGTAATGTGAGGTATGATTTCAGTACATGGTATATCCTTACATACCTTATTTGATTCAGGAGCTACGCACTCTTTTCTAGCACATCGATTAGTATCCAAGTTAAATAAAGAACCAGTCTGTGTTTCATCTCCTTACTACATCAAGGACCCAGGGGGGCAATTATTCATAATACGACAAGCGGTGGAGAATGTAGCAGTGCAGATTGACGGGCACCTAATGCTTGCATACCTTTTACTCATTCAGTTAGAAGATTTTGATGTCATCTTAGGTATGGATTAGCTCGAGCAACATCATACATGTCCTGATTGCTTCAAGAAGACGGTAGTGTTCCATCTCTCAGGCATACCTACCTTTCAGTTTGATGGACGTACCCCAGATAGTGAGGTCTTATATGTATTGACACTGAAGGTCCAACACTTGCTCGATCAGGGTTGCATAGTTTTCTCGCCTATGTTGTGGAGTTACCTGCCAGAGATCGTATGATTGAAGATGTCAAAATTGTACGAGATTTTCCTGATGTATTTCTAGAGGAATTACCTGGATTGCCGTCAGAGAGGGAGTTCGAGTTCGAGATTACTTTGATACCTGACACGCAACTGATCTCCATACCTCCATACAGAATGGCACCAGCTGAACTCAGGAAACTCAAAGTACAACTGCAGGAGTTGTTGGAAAAGGGATTTATACGTCCCAGTACATCACCTTGGGGAGCACCGGTCCTCTTCGTAAAGAAGAAGGATGGGTCTATGCGTTTGTGCATCGACTACATGCAATTGAATAAAAAGACGGTAAAGAACCGTTATCCACTTCCACGAATAGATGATCTTTTCGATCAGTTGCAAGGTGCAGCGGTATTCTCAAAGATTGACCTACGATCGGGTTATCATCAATTGAGAATTAAGGACATAGATGTGCTTAAATATGCTTTTCGCAACATATACAACCACTATGAGTTTGTGGTCATGCCGTTTGGACTCACGAACGCACCTGCCGTGTTCATGGACATGATGAACAGAATTTTCCGTCCATACTTAGATCGTTTTGTGGTAGTGTTCATTGATGATATCTTGATCTACTCACGTGATGAGCATGAGCATGAGCAACATCTTCATACTATTCTTGAGACACTCAGAGAACACAAGTTGTATGCAAAATACAACAAGTGTGAATTTTGACTTACCGAAGTAGCTTTTCTCGGTCATGTAATTTCAAGAGCACGTATGGAAGTTGATCCAGCCAAGATAGAGGCAGTAATGTCTTGGGAGCAACCCAAGACAATTACCGAGATACACAGTTTCTTAGGCCTTGTCGGCTACTATACATGTTTTGTTAGGGGCTTCTCGTAGCTAGCTCTACCGCTTACTCATCCGACACAGAAAGATGTCCCTTTCATTTGGAGCGACAAGTGTGAGCTGAGCTTTCGTACGTTGAAAGAGAGACTGACCAGCACCCTGATTCTTACCCTCCCTTCAGGTACTTTAGATTTTACGGTGTATACTGATGCATCAAAGGAAGGTTTAGGAGCAATGTTGATGCAACGTGGTCATGTTGTGGCATATGCATCGCGACAACTAAAGAACCGTGAACGGAACTACCCTACTCATGACTTGGAGTTAGCAGCTATAGTCTTCTCATTGAAGATATAGCGTCACTACTTATATGGGGTCACGTTTGAGATTTTTACAGATCATAAGAGTCTCAAATATATCTTTGACCAGCGGTAGTTGAATATGAGGCGAAGATGATGGATGGAATTGTTAAAGGATTACGACTGCATTATCTCTTATCATCCGGGTAAGGGAAATGTAGTAGCTGATGCTTTGAGTAGGAGAGCACATACCGAGGGCACCGTATCATGGCTACAGACTTGGGATATGCTCACAGCACTTAGTGAGTGGCACCCTTTTGATAGTACTGCCGATGTCATAACTATACCTGCTAAGTACAGTGGATTATGGGACAAGATTGTGCATAGTCAACAAACAGATCAGAAACTACAAGACTTGTTCCATTGATGTCTGAAGGAGGAGTTTGATGGATTCAGAATTTGTGAGTCCATCTTATGGAAGGGAGATCGTATCTGTGTTCTTGATGATGATGAGTTAAGAAGAGACATCCTAGATGAGGCTCACTGTTCTAGATTATCTATCCATCCAGGAAGCACCAAGATGTATAGAGACCTCCGTCAACATTTCTGGTGGGAGGGGATGAAGAGAGATGTTGCAGAACATGTCAGTCGTTGCCTTACTTGTCAATTGATGAAGGCAGAACACAAGCGTCCTCCTGGCTTGTTACAGTCACTTCTTATCCTGTTGTGGAAATGGGAAAGTATCTCTATGGATTTCGTGACGTCCTTACCTCGTACGGTTGGTGGATATGATGATATTTGGCTTATTATGGACCGGTTGATCAAGTTCGCACATTTCATTCCCGTGAACATGTCATGCACTTCGGTAGATCTGACCAAGTTATATATTCAGCATGTTATTCACTTGCATGGGATTCCCAAGGAGGTTGTATCTGATAGAGACTCTCGTTTTACATCGTATTATTGGAGAGAATTTATGAAGGCCCTAAAAACCGAACTGTATCTTAGTTCATCCTATCATCCGCGGACTAATGGGCAATTATAGAGGAAAATTCAGACCCTTAAAGACCTACTCAGAGCATGTGCCATTGAGTGGCAAGAATCTTGGAAGGACCACCTTCCTCTGGTGGAGTTCACTTATAACAATAGCTACCATGCTAGTATTGACATGGCACCTTTTGAGGTATTATATGGACGGAGATGCACCACTCCCTTGTGTTGGCAGGAAGTGTGTGACAACGAGATTTATTCTACTCAGATAATCGAGGATACAACAAGGGCGGTGGACATGGCTAGAAAGAAATTATTGACTGCACAAAGTCGCCAGAAGAGCTACGCTGATCAGAGACGTCGTGATCTTGAATTTGAGGCTGGAGACTTTGTATTCTTAAGAGTATCTCCAATGAGAGATATTCAAAGATTTGGTGTTAAGAGCAAGTTGACACCACGTTTCGTTGGTCCTTTCGAGATTTTGTCCCATATTGGGAAGGTAGCATACTGAGTAGCACTCCCCCCTCGCTTGGCAGGCGTGCATGATGTATTCCATGTGTCAAACCTCCGGAGGTATATTCGAGACCCTCGACATGTGATTAGCTATGAGGACCTCGCGATTGAACCGAATTTATCTTTTCCTGAGGCACCTGTGCAGATTTTAGACCGGGCAGTCAAGAGGTTGCGACGGAAAGACATCCCTTTGATCAAGGTATTGTGGCAAAGTCAGAATGTTAGGAGGCCACATGGGAGCCTGAGGCAGATATGTGACAGAAATACCCCTATCTTTTTGAAGGTATGATCACGATATCCTATTTCAATCCTTTTTAAGATTTTTATGGGTTTCGTTCTCTTTAAGATTTTTATGCCTGAATCTACATCACATTCAAAACTTATATGTTAAATCCTACGTCTCGAGGACGAGACTTCCTTTAAGATTTTTATGATGTGAAAACCTCACAATTTCCCTAAAATCTGGACTATTTTTGACATCCAAAAAATTCAAATAATCATGCCTTTTCGTAGATCTCGTCGAGATCTTTCCAACGAGCCCAAGAACGTCGAATTCCGACATTCCTAGCTCAATCTAACGATGTTTTAAGATGGATGGTCAAGATCCATATTTGGATCCGAACCGGGTCCGAAATTGGATATGAATTCACCTCTCTTCCTATAAATAGAAGGTGATAGGCTACTCTCTCAAAGTCCTAGCCACTACCATCAGTCCCTCTCTTTGGAGCACTACCACCTTGGCTAGTTTAGTCGTCGGAGGGCCGCCGTTGACGTCGAAGAAGGAGCTCCGATCAAAGATCTGCGACCACCAACACGTAGGAAAGCTCGAGGTCACCTTCGTATACGCATTCGCGCTACAATCGAGAGATGAAAATATCATTTCCGTGTGAAAGGAGATCCCGAGGGAATATCCTCGGAGGTAACGATGACATACCTCCCCCCTGTTGTTGGTTTCCACATACTTTGCTCCCATATGCTTGAGCATGTTTAGAGCCTTGGTTATTCTTGTGATGTGATTCATACACTTGTAACAATAGTTCCCTTCCTCTTGATATTACTTTCACATGATTATCAATCCTATTTTTTTTCATTATTAGAAAATAATCCATTCTTGGAGTATGATGTGAAAATAGGTAATTCTGTCATATCACACGGTACATTTTTTTACATCGTTATTGTGACCATGGGCACAAATCATATACGAGTCAATATCCATAAAATAAAATCTTCAGGTTGTGTTAGATGGAGTATTATTATTTGTTAAATTATTATCACTAATCTAAAAGTAAGTTATGAGGATTTTACTTCTGTTATGCTCACGAGTCACCGGTGCTCAGATATTGTGCATGTCACGGCATTAGATTGTGACATTAGGTATATGGATTTGGTGGATGCATGTTAATGGTAGCAAGTCATGTATATACCTGCACAATGGAGATTGTGCAAATAGTATGCGCATAGGCAAGCCATATACAGGGGAGATACCGTGATACATTGTACTGTGCGTTGGATATAGATCGGCTAATATTGGTATTAATTTGACTCATTTAACATTTGTTATTCGTACATGCACGTTAATTGAATTGGAAATGTTTATAAAAAAATTTGGATTTGAATATGTCTAGGTCGGTTAATGGAATTAGAAACGTTGTATTTAATTATTGATTTGATGATTTGGTTAACGGATGAATACCATTTTTATCTTAATGTTTTCCTGGAGTTAGCTGACAACACATGTAATTAGTCGATAGCTAGTTTTTATTGAAGTTTGATAAAGAAGGAAACACCTTGATACAAAAAGGATCATTACTCTTTTCACAATGAGTAGCATAATTAGCATAACAATCTACAAACAATTGTATTGTATGGAATGTATATATCTGCAATGAATGGATTAGTTCATTAATCATTGTGGTATAATTTTTTATCAAATAGTAAAGATACCCAGATCTCATTTGTTGCCTCATTTGTCGTCGTTAGTTGATTCCAAATTGCAAGATTATGATTGACAAATATACCCTTTTTTTATGTCTCGATTTGCATGTAATACAAAAAAAGGAGATTTTTTTAATAACGTAAAATATAACATAATTATGGGAGTCGCTATAAAATCGAATCGCAATATAATTAAGACAATAATCCAGTGTACTTGCACAAAGTCAATAGCATTATTTCATCTGTACTAATTATCACCTAGTGGATAAAGAATTTCACAGTGATCAAGTAAATGGAATTAGACACCGCAATGGATTGGGCATGCACCCTTGGGTCCCAGGAAGATGCCTTGAAGGTCGCATCCCCAACGGACGAGTTGGGTGACGTGTTGCACGTAGTAGCCCGGTATTATCCGGAGTCGCTCGATGGAGTAGGCAGGTGGCACGGATGACGTTCTTGGTTTCACACTTATACACGATATTAGGACTCAAAATAGAATTAGATGTGACCGCATCAAATTCTATTTCGAGTAATATTATTGTGAGAGGTGTTCCGGGATATGGTTTGAAGTTGGAGAATTTGAGGTTTAGGCCTTTTCCTGTTCTAGTTGGACAGAGATACTTGGAGGTTTATCCAAGATGACAAACAAGTTCCCGCGTAGCGGAGGCCTGCGAGTCACATACTTGTGTGTGCTAAAATAATACCAGAAATGATAAATGACCAGATGTCGGAAATCTTTTTATACCGTTTGGACTCCAATCAACTCGTCCAAATATCAAGATCATTGTGGTAGTACTTAAATGATTTTTTATAAATAAATAAAATCAATGTGATCGAATGTGATTAGAATGACTTGATGTTTTTTTCTAAATTTTTTTACTATACATGCATATGCCATTAAATAAAGTTGAGTATACATTCTTTTCTTACCCCTACATTAGTCATTATAGTGTTTGTCTCGTTACTGGACAATTGCTCATAAGTTACCCTCGTGTGAACCCAACAGGTGTACCTGAGCAGCAGCTGCCACAGTAGCGGTCTTTTGAGGAGATCAGACCTTCTACGTCATACTTGCACCAAACATGATGCGCTCTATTTAGAGTAACTTATTTACTTCCGTATTATTTCATGTTATTATTGAGAGACATTGTATATGTGAAGAGCTTTTTCTACACAATTTGAGACTATCTGATTTATCTCATATCATGGACATGGACTTGATGAGTATTGATGAGAATGGATGTTGCATTTTACTTTCCATTTCATATTATTCTCCTATTGTTATTTATAATTCAAATATTAATTTAATGTGCATAAGATGGTTTGCTGAGTATCATAGATCATGGGCGTAATTGGACCGTAGGCCCGACGCTCCCATCTCATCGGTTTCGGTTTCCAGAGGGGCGGGATGCCACAACAAGGGAGGCGGAGGAGGCAGAGATCGGTCTCTGACACGGTGGAGACGAAGAGGATGGTGGTGAAGAAGGTGATAGAGGATGAGGGGGTGGAATCTGTCTTTGTGATGGAAACGGAGCATGAGAGGTCACACATCAGGAAGGTGAACGATGACCGACGCGGACGAGGAGGGACCCAAAACTCGAAGACATGCAACCGAGAAGGAGGAGAGGACCTTGGGGAGGCCTAGGGATCTAGTGATTGATGATGATGGATGAACGGAAGCCCTTGGCAGTGACGCTAGAGTTTTCTCAAAAGAGTGGGGCGGGGGGGTGAGGGGTGGTTAGGATAGAGAGGATCCTCTGCAGTACTGCAGAGGATGCTGCACTTTTTTGTGGATCACTGGAGCCGTTCGATCTTGATCGAGCTGTTCACAAGAATTCCCACTTTTTTGTAGGCCCTATCGTGAAAATTCATGCCAACCGCTCGATCAAGATCGAGTGGCTCCGACGACGCCCACAAGGTGCAGCAGACTCTGCAGTACTGCAGAGGATCTGCGTCCTGGTTAGGACGTTTCTTTTATGTAGTGTTCTTCTATTGGGTGATTGTTTATGAGATAAGATCATGGTTTGCTCGGATCAAGATCTAGTGGAGGTGATTACGTTTAATGTCCTTTTGGGATTGGAAGAGATATCAACTAATTTGAAGGCATACGTGTTATTTTGTTGTTTTGTAAAGGACACAAGTGTATCAGCAACAACAATAATAAAGCATTCTCCGACATTAAGTATGATTGGCTACATAAATTCTCCGCCTCCATTCAAATATGTTTTGGGTCATTCTTAGCCTTAGATTCAAATAAATAAAATCTCTTCGAATAGTTCCCTTCAAGGTTTTAAAAACAGAACCGAACCGGTCGGTTCAACCGGTTAAACCAAGAACCGGAAGAAAAACGGTCCAACCACCCGATTTTTATTCAGAAAATAAAAACCAGTCAAAGCCGGTCAAAACCCGGTTGGACCACTTTAACCCGGTTGGACCAATTGAACCAAACCACCGGTTCAACCATCCATTTTTGACAAAAATATGTTTTTTTGATATTGATAAAATGTAAACTTTTAAAAACTATTCATAATCTCATCTCATTCTAACCCAGAATATAGTACTCATTTATCTTTTCTTACTCATTTATCTTTTCTCCTTCGAGATGTGTCAACAATTAATTATATACATCACACACATGAATTTTACAAAAAGAGTGCCCTTTTTGAGTTTTTTAATAACTTTTATACCCCTAACATTTAGCAATGTCTTTTGCGCTCCTATATTCATAAAAAAATCCACAATATTATCCTTATATTGGTATAATATAGGAACACACATGTACTAATAAAATGTCCTACTATCCGTTTTGTAAAAATATAGGGGGCGCACAATTGTAAAAAAAGGGAGTATAAGTGCTATTGAAAAAACTTCGAAGGACACGAGTATATCGATCCTCTAAAGATATGATGTAGTATTTTTCATATTTATTTGTATGATACTACCGGTCTAACTCGGTTCAACCCGGTTAAACAATACGAACCAAACCAACAGTTCAACGGTTCGGTCTTTTCCGATTTTCATGAACTGTTGACATCATCACCGGTTCGACCGGTCGGTTCCATTGGTCCGACCATAATAACCAAAAACCGAAACTTGCCCGGTTTGTTGCCCGGTTCGGTTTTTAAAACCTTGGTTCCCTTCCAACACTTCTAGTACCTTCCTCGCCCTCTCTTAACCGGCTCAATATTTCTTGTGCTTTCCTCACTCTCCCTGAAGGACACGCGTGAAATTGAAAAAAAAAAAGAAACAAATCATGAAAGGATACAAATGTGAACTAAAGTTGACAGTTAATATCTTCGGTCAGCCCTTGGCGACCATCAAGATTTGCTTTCATACTTTGGAGTTTTCTTCATTTTTTTAGTCGAATCTTATCTTAGAATTGTTTTTTATGGACGTAAAATAATTTAAGATTCGACGAATCCGGGTTTGATCTCTTGATTAAGCTTCACGGAACTTTGGAATCCTAAATTTAATGGAATTGTCTATTCTGATGTGACAGCATGGTTTTCTTTAAGACATGCTCTGACCGAGAAACCTTTAATTGCGATGGCAATTAATTAATGCAGTTTAGGACTTTCTCTCTAGAATTTTAGAGTTAAAATTCTGCTTAAGCTGTTATTTAGAGAGTTGTTTTATTTAGATTATGATAATGGATTTTTATCGTGAGAATAGGAAGTATGCATCAAGATGCATGTAAGGTTACACTCAATGCACCTGCACCACAAATGTCCACTTTTTTGTTTTTTAAAATGATTCATTGGATGATTTACTTAGAATGATAAGTGGAATGTGTTCCACGTTTCGTGTAAAATAAGCATTCTAACATGTCCATCCAGAAGGATTTCATATCACCAATTTTAAGACCGTTAAAATTTATGATCTTGATGAATGAGATATAAAGTTGAAATTATGTTGAATTTGGAATGATAGCATTATGATACAGAGTGATCTAAATCCTCCGAGGATTTATTCAAAAAAATTCAAAAAATTGAATGTGTGTGGCACCAGTGCATACTCGGTGCTCTCTGTTCCCTTTTATTGTTGATAATAGATAGTTAATGATTATGAGAAAATTTAAAAATACGGAGGAGGATAAATTATGTGATTTTATTGGTATTTAAAATGATCCCTATTAAAAAAATTAATGATGTAAATAAATAAATTTTTTTGAATGTGACATCTGATGGATTTGAAATTTTTTTGAATATAATGAACGGATGGGCTAACCAGCAGTAAACAATTAGCATATCCCTATCCTTCATAGAGTTATCCTTTTTAAGAATTCGACTCCTAAAAAGACCTGATTTTCACAATCTTTTCTTCCAATCTGCATACTACAAAAGGTGAAATTTGCAGGAATTCAACTCCTAAGAAACATGACAAATAGATAAGGGGGATTCCAATGGGAATATCATTTCATTTGTTTACAACTGCTAATGATCATCCATCTGAAAAAAAAAGATGAAATTTGCAGAGATATGTATATGTTGTACACTTGCAACTGTGACATGGTATTTTTGCATTACAGGAATTCAATCTACAGATATTACTATAGAAAATGAAACAAAATAAACAAGAGGATTGGGGGGTGATTCCATCCGCTTGCTTCTGTGAGCACCTATGTAAATCCGTCAAAACACGCTTTTCTTACCTTTATCGAAGATACAAAACATTCCAGCTGAAACGCGAGGAAGTATTTATTTCTCATAGTGCCGCCCGAATCGCAATTGAATTGATACAGTGATATTTTCCCCCTAAAGGACCCCGTAAAAAATCAACAAAAAGGGGAGGAATTCTATGTCAACCTGTTAACCTCTCGGCTTAATGCGATCGCTCCATTTTCCATGTTGAAATGCTGGTGCCTGGTTCAAAGTCAGTTTGTAGTATTGTCTGTTTTCGAATAGAGCGCAGATTCCAACCAGTTTCTGCCTCCTGTGCCCGATCTTCAGGTCGTGCACTGGCTTCGTTAAGACAATGAACACAATGTTTGTTTGCAAATCTCCTCGCATTGTGTCAGAAAAGAATGTTCTTGAGAATTAGAAGAACGATCATGACAAGGCACATGATGACGAGTATCGTCACGCATTTCACCATGGCCCCCGTCCTCTGTGTTCTCTCGGCCTGGACATGGATGATCGCACAAAACATGAGTTATTGCAGAGAGCATAATGTTGTGCAAAATTGCCAGTACACCAAGAGTTATGGATGGCTCGGCATTATATGTGATCGAAGTACCCACAACCTTAATTTTTTTTTTATAATTGCTTTTAAGTCCTGAAGCTGTTATGTTTATCTCAATGCATGCTAACCCCTGATTGTGTTTGTAAGTTCATAAATATGTTGTATTTTATCAAATAAAAACTCCAAAAGAGTGATGCATCATTATTGTCTTTCAAAAGTTCCATAGGTAAAATTGTTAAGTCGCATGTACTTGCAATGGCAAATGGATGTCTCCCAGATACTACTAAATATAGGCACACGGTAACTAAAGATTTGATTTTCCATCACTCCTAATAAATACTCATTAAGATATTTTCTAGTTAGAGACTCATGTATCTATAGGTATAATGCTTCTCGATAAGCTAATTTGTATTATACATGTTAATCTGCGCCGCCATAATAAGAATAGCATGCCAAGTTGAAAGAAGAACCTTTTGCAACTGCTTGAAACCTTCCTCCACGGAAACTGCAACATTCTGGATGTTGTAGTCAATACGGTCTACAATAGTTCCCTGGTATCACATAGCGCAGTAAGTCACATTTCGATGAAGCGTATACTTATTAGGTTTCTGAGATGACAACATCCGTTGAAAAAGAGATGATAAAAAGGAAATTTTTTGTGTGCCTCTCATGATGTGGAAATCCTGACCTGGTCTATTACAAGAACGGAAAGATCCTTCATGATTTGAGCAAGTTCATGCACAGATTCCACAACCTGATGGCAACTATAAATGAGAAAAAACTACAATAACTTGAAGCATTTGGCAAATACCAATCATTTACCTGAGATATCTCTCTCTCCCGTTCTAAGGTGAATGCCTCTGATTTTTTCAACGTGGACATCTGCCGGTCATTAAAACCCTGAAACATGTGTTATCAGAAAGAGAGATTCCACAAATGAGAATAAAAAACAATCAATCACAAAAAGCAACCAGAGCTTGCAGTATTGGGATGCCCAACTAGAAAGAAATTTTCTTCGAGCAGAAGGAACAAATGAAGCATGAATACCAGAATCAAGAAGCCAACATACCACATCATCAAAATCATCATAGTCCTGTTCAGACCTCTTTCCGTTCAGGTTCATCTCTAAATCAGCACCATCTCCCTGAGAGTCGACACAGTCAAAAGATAATGTAGTTAGCCAAATAGGTGATAGCATTACATCTCAAAAATAAGGTTATGAATAATGAACCTCTTTCTGTTGCCGGAGACGCTTTAGATAAGTAGATTGTTTCTTCCGAAGCTCCATGGATATATTTTGAAGATCAGTTGCAAGAGACCGCTGAGAAGAATTCAACATGTTGGTTTTACTTAAAAGCATGGCCTCATAAAGAAGTTATCCGATATGCAAGGCCGTTACAACATACAAGAACAAAAATCCAAGAGTGAAAATTTAAAATGTTAATAAGCCATCCCATTATTGGGCGCAGCTGATCATCAAAATCAGAGTGCACAGACACTTTGGAGAATTGGGTAAAGACGTAAAGTTCATATTGATGTATGCATCAGGAACAAGTAATAAAGATGGAGATAGATGTAGACCATGGTACAACTGATTATGCAATGCATAAAACAATGCGACAATTATGCTCCGAAATAATAAAATGTTTGTTCAAACATGATCTAATGACATGGCATATATTTCAAGCAGAGTATAAGTATAATATAAAATGAGAAAAATGTGGCTGCTCACGCCTCATTTTTCGGCATTGTTTTTTTTTTTTTGGAAAATACCGCCATGTATTTTTGTGAGTATAACCCTCTAATATGTCATTCCAGTTTCGTCAGAAACAGAGATGTCGAATTTTAACGCTCTTAGAATTGATGTAATTGACCTATTCTAGATGGAGGGTGTAGGAGTCGAATTTTAACGGTCTTAGAATTGATGTAATTGACCTATTCTAGATGAAGGGTATAGGAGTCTCTGTTTCTGACGAAACTGGAATGACATATTAGAGGGATATAGCGATGAAAATACATGGCAGTATTTAAAAAAAAGGGGGACGGGAGCAGCCTCATTTTTCTCAATAAAACTATGGTGTCAATTATTTCATTCATTTAATTCACAGGATAATTCTAGTGTTTTAAACAAAAACAATATTGACAAACAAAAAATAAGACAAAATCCTGGAAATTTGGCTGGAATGTTGCCTTTTCACAACTAATATAAAAGATAAATGAAAATTAAGTGAGAATAATCTTGGCAAGTTTTATTTATATGCATATAAACAGAAATTATTTCTTGTACATCTACTGAATTGTACATCAATTTCAATACCTGCACATTCTTTCTAACATTTGAGTCTTCAGACGGTCCACTTGCAGAGAGCCTCATCAACATCTTTTCCGACTTTTTTAGAAGTTCTGTTATTTCATTAGTAAGCAGTTCGACTCGATGCTGATCCTCATTCACATCACCAAAAGAAGGCATCAATGCTTTTCCATGAGCCTTGACCAACTCAGACATTTTCGTCCGAGCACGCTGCATGTTTACGCCAATCTCCTCTGAAATGTCCACCCAAGCTGGCGGTAAACCAACCGTAAATGCACCTTTACTGCAGCAACCAAACAGTAATAGCTCATAAGCTATACATAAAACCAATCGCAACTTCACACGCAACATCAATTAGCCTGGATCAATATATCCAAGTTGTCATGTTCTAAATGACTTCTTAGATTGTCAACTAGTCTACAAGAAAAAAGATGCAGCTTTATTAAAACTGCCTGGCATTTGAAATTGCAACTTTTACTATTACGAACCATTACCCTTGAACATAATGAACCATGTGAATATCATCAATGTTGGGAGAAAAACGCAGATTGATTATTCAGAGAAACCCTAGGCTCTCTTATATAGGAAGAGACCTTAAGGGTAAAGTACAAAGTAGTCCATAGAAGACAAAGAAATAACGAAGAGGTACATAACATAATAATAATAACTATCTCTACACTCCCCCTCAAGGTGGAGCATAGATGTCTATCATGCTCAGCTTGGATGAACATCTCTGAAAAGGTCCTCTGAGCAACGGCTTGGTGAATACATCCGCAGTCTGATCTCCTGAGCTCACATGCGTAGTAGATATCAATCCTCTCTGGATCAAGTCTCTAGTATAATGGCAGTCAACTTCAATATGCTTGGTTCTTTCATGAAAAGCTGGATTGTTGGCAATGAACAAGGCTGCCTGATTGTCACACTGAAGCTTCATGGGTAGAGGCACATCTACATGTAGATCTTCTAGTACGGATCGAACCCACATCATTTCCGTGTTGGCTTGAGCCATGGCCCTATATTCGGATTCTGCACTGGACCTTGCCACAACCGTTTGTTCTTGCTTTTCCAAGAAACCAGAGAGCCTCCAACAAAAACTGCGAATCCTGAGGTTGATTTTCGATCCTTAGGGCATCCTGCATAATCGGCGTCTGCTCACGCTGAGATAGATAAATCTGTGCCCTTCCTGAACAGCAACCCTGAACCTGGAGAAGACTTCAGATACCTCAGTATCATGTATATAGCATCCATATGAACTTGTCTTGGCTGCTCCATAAATTGACTCACCCTGCTTACTGCAAATGCAATATCCGGACGAGTTATGGTAATATAAAGGAGCTTACCCATCATTTCTCTATATCTCCTTTTATCCACTTCAGTAGTATCACCATCATACAACCTCATGCTAGGGTCCATGGGAATACTTGATGGTTTGCATCCATCCATGCCTGTGTCAATCAAGAAGTCTGTAATGTACTTCGTTGGGTCATCACCAAGCCCTGTGCATTCCTTACAAATTCCAACCCCAGAAAATATCTTAGGGTTCCAAGATCCTTCGTAACAAACTGATGGCCTAGGAATGTCTTCGCCCTTTCTATGCCCTGAACATCATCTCCTGTAACTAGAATGTCGTCAACATAGACCATGATAACAACCGTACCTGCCGATGACTTCTGGACAAACAACGAGTGGTCTGCATTTGACCTCTTGAATCCCTGTTGCTCAATAAGGTTGGAAAGCTTCTGGAACCATGCTCTTGGACTCTGTTTGAGGCCATAAATTGCCTTGTGAGGTCTACAGACCATATGCTTCTCCCCCTCAGCAGTAAACCCAGGTGGCCGCTGCATGTAGACTTCCTCCTGTAGATCCCCATACAAGAATGCATTCTTGACATCCAGTTGAGATATACTCCATTCACGAACCACAGCCACAGATAAGAGAATGCGAAGGGTAGAATGTCTAGCCACTGGAGAGAAAGTATCCATGTAGTCTACGCCATAGGTCTGTGTAAAACCACGCGCGACCAAACGTTCTTTGTACCGATCCAAACTGTCGTCTGCATGATATTTAACTGTGAAGACCCACTTACAGCTCACAATAGATGCGTCAGGAGGAGCAGGAACCAAAGACCATGTGCCACGAGACTGCAATGCACGCATCTCATCTTCCATAGCTAATCTCCAGCAATCACTCTTCAAAGCCTCCTGGTAGGTCCGTGGTATATCCACGGAAGACAAGGCTGAAGCAAATCTCTGAAAGTCACCAGTGAGACGGTGAAACGAAACCTGTGAAGCAAATGGATAAGAGGTACACATCCGCTTCTGCTTCCGAATAGCAATCGGAATATCAAGATCATCTCCTGCTGCACTGGATGGTATAGTGTCTTCCTGTACTGAAGAATCCTGCACATGTACCAAATCTGACCCGTCAGTAGTAATGCCATCTGAACATACCTGAGGCGTGATGGGTGGCTGACGTGTAGCCTGAGCAGGACCTGACTGACGTGTATAGAATTTTGGTAGGGGTGAAATGGGAGGTCATGGAAGAGGTGGAGGAGGAGGTGGTGGTGGTGGAGCTGACGTGGATGCAGGAACAAGAGGAGACTCAGGTGAACTCCACGTAGGTGGTGGAGGAACATAGACATCATCATTGGTAGTAGATGGTACCAGTCTGTCACCTGCAGGAGAAAAATACATAACAGACAAAAAGAAAGTCACATCAGCACTCACGAAGTACTTCTTATTTATAGGATCATAACACCGGTAGCCCTTCTGAGTCCTGGAATAACCAACAAAGACACACTTGACCGCTCCCGTAGAGAGTTTGTCAAGTCCGGGAGACAGAAGATGAACAAATGCCACAGTACCAAAGACATGTGGAGTCAGTGAGAATAATTCCTTGTCAGGAAAAATGAGAGAAATAGGTATCTTCTCACCAAGAACAGAGGATGCCATTCGATTGACCAGATAACATGCGGTAAGAACAACATCCCCCCAGAAAGAAATAGGAGCACAACTCTGAATCAACAGACGAGTAATATCCAGGAGATGGCGATGCTTTCTTTCCGCCACACCATTCTGCTGAGATGTATACGCACAAGTGGTTTGGTGAATAATGCCCTTTGATGAAAGAAATTGAGAAAGTGACCGTGTGCAGAATTCTAGGGCATTATCCGTACGAACATATTTGACTGAAGTAGAGAAAACATTGTGCACTTCATTAATTAAATTCTTGATCACATCTCATGCTTCAGATTTATTTTTCAAAAGAAAGACCCAAGATACACGAGAGAAATCATCCACTACCACAAGATAAAATATGTACCCCTGATGATCGGGTACACGACTCGGACCCCATATATCTATATGAAACAACTCGAATGGGGAGCTACTGCTCCGACTCTGACGACTAGGAAAGCTCGACCGATGATGCTTTCCCAACTGACATGCTTCACAGCGAAAGGATGAACTAGGAGAGATCTGGGGCAGAAGATGGCGCATTTTCTGGAGTGGAAGGTGACCAAAACGTAGATGCCAGATGTACGGAGAAATTGGTCCGGCAGAATGAGAGGAAACGTCAGCATAGGAATTCCGAACCAGCCGATATAGACCATTCTGCTCAGAGCCACAGCCAATCACCCTGCCCGTTAGTATGTCCTGAAAAATAAGAGAAGACGGGTCAAATATAGCACGACAATGCAAATCCTTCGTAATATGACTAATAGATAACAGATTCATCGAGAACTCAGGAGCATGTAGGACATTATGTAGATGCATAGTGGAGGATAGGAAGACATCCCCCTGTCCAACAAGAGGGGAATGAGTACCATGTGCGATCTGCATTGAGCGGCCGTGAGGAATGTCCCTGTAAGACTCTAGTCTGTCTCTATCTCGGCAGAGATGATGTATGGCTCCCGAATCTATAACCCAATCAGAGATATCATGAGACTGTGTAAATGCAGTAGATCTACCTGAGGTACTAGCAGCAACTGATGAACTAGCGGAGGCTATAGCAGCAACATCTAAAGGTCCACCAGACGAATCACCAGATGATTGTGGCATAATATCTCGAAGACGTGCCACAAGTTCCTCAAAACGATTATCTTCAGTAGATATAAACGGGGACTGAGAGTGCTCTGCAACACGTGCCGATGCTGGGAACCCATGCTTAGAATAACATGTCTCCTCCGAGTGTCATGTGCGGTGACAATAGGAACATGGCTGACTAAAGCGACCACCCCTTCCATGGGATCCACATTCACGTCCACGACTACGACCAGAAGACGGGCCACCTCTCCCACGCGAGACTGCCATCGCCGATGGGGGTGGAGTAGAAGAACTGGAAGAAACTGTAATGCGATTGAGTCTCCTATAAACATCCTCCACTGGAGGAATAACTGCATCGGCTAAGATCTGAGACCGGGCGGCGTCACATTCAGGATCAAGAGCCGCAAGTAGAACACCCACCATGGTGGCATTCCGAAATGTCTTCTGTTGTTCAGGAGTCGCTGTGAGTGGGATAGTACTGTATAACTTCTCAAACATCTCTCTCAAGGATATGTATAAGGAGTGAAGAGGTATGCCGCTCTGCTTCATCGTAAAGATGTCATGCTGAAGCTGTAACATCTTGGTCTCATTTCGCACATGCGAATATGTAGCGGCTAGAATATCCCACATCACCTTGGCAGTGGGCTGATGGAGGACATAATTGGTAATCTCCATCGTCAATTTACCAGACAACCAGACCTTTGCGTAGGAGTCATCAGCCTCCCATGAGGCATATATCCTTGTCTTCTCTGCGGGCACATCCTCGGTAAGAATGTGCTTCTTACCATTCGACTTCATGAGGCTCATGAACTGCATTGCCCAGAGCTCATAATTCGACCCGTCCATCTTGACTATTAGCGCAGGACCTTTGAATGCGCCTGTGGAGGGCATATCAACCTTCGATTCTGACATACTGCTGCTGGAGAAGAACTAGGGTTTGTAGACAAAGTAATATATGTCTACACAAACTGCATTGGATTCGAGTGCGTATGTAGACGTTACGCACTCAAATCCATCTATCCGATGGAAGAGATGAGGTGCAGCTAGGGCACGTCGGAGATGAGGGCCGCCTAAAGGGCTAGCGGCGGGACTGGGGGCCGCCTATAGGGCTGGCGGCTGGACCGGAGTGCCGCCCGGGTGTTGGCGGTGTGGCAAGGGTGCCGCCTGAGGATCGGCGGCGGGGATGGTGGGGTCCGTTGGGGCTGGTTGGCGGCGGGTGGGGAGAGGGCCCTAAGGTGGCTCTGATACCATGTTGGGAGAAAAACGTAGATTGATTATTCAGAGAAACCCTAGGCTCTCTTATATAGGGAGAGACCTTAAGGGTAAAGTACAAAGTAGTCCATAGAAGATAAAGAAAAACGAAGAGGTACATAACATAATAATAATAATAACTATCTCTACAATCAATAAAGGTGAATATCATTTCTTCAAATTTGAATAAAAGCATCAACAAAACAACCATGTACTTATAACTAAATTTAAATGACATGTGGGACTGACTTTTATCGGGAATATTATAAACAGTACTGATTTTTGGAGAGGTCATGGATCTCTCATCTTAAAAAAATCCTCTAGAGGAGAGGAACTAGATTATCGCTAATATGTATATGCAAATTTAAGATGCAATTCTCGACCATAAGATAACTAAATGGCATAGTTGGCACGCCGAGTTAAAGAAGTTCTGTCATAAATAGTCCAAGAATATGCAGTTAAACAAAAATGAGTAAAATTTTATTTTATTTTTAATTTGACTAATAACACATTATATCTCTGAGGATCATTTGCCAAACCTATAGGTCTTACTGAACATAAAACATGTTCGCCCCATCCGATTCTCTAACATTCATGTCGTGCATACAGGTGATGCGATCCTAATCTCCATCATCTGTTGTTGGGGCCAATTTTCACATCTCATTGTGTTAAATCACGTGCCAGAGGCAGAAAATCTGAGGCCCTCCCGATCTCCGCTGATTCAAGATAATCCGTGGGGACTTGAAGCATTCAACATGAAATATCGGCTTTCACGTATCATAAGACATTGGTGCTTTTCTGAAAGGCACCCAGGTGTGCTGCTGCCATTTCACACTCCCAGACACAACAGCGACTTTGTGTTTCCTCAATTAATTGGCTTATAGATTGAAACTTCCAAAGGTTAAACTAAATACTAAATGATCTCTGGAACAAACCAGTATATAAAATAGAAGTAGTGATGCAGTTTAAAATATTTATCTTTTTGTTGCATTTTTTGTAATTTTTAAAATTTCTAAAAAATAAGGTCACAACTCAACCATGGTCGGTCCCAAGTCCGGGTAAATGAGGTGGATTACACGTTAGATAGCCGACAGCCGGCGTAAGAGAGACAAATTCCTAAATATTGTCCTTTTAAGAACACTATTTAGGAATTTGTCTCAAAACAGTTCGGATATTTTCAACATGGATTTAAGCAAACATTTAGATTTCGTTGGCGCATTCCCTACTAGCAACGCATTGCATCGCCTAAATGCAATGAGAAGTTGGCAAGAGCCGCTACATCGCTGCCCGGATGTAGTTCAAAATTTGCAAGGGTTCTTACATGAGGAACTCATGCGAGTAAATAAGCTTGTTCCGATGCATCGCCGCTTGGATGCAGTCCAAAATTTGCAAGTGTTCTTGCATGATGGACGCATGCGAGTAAAGAAGTTAGTCCAAAAGAGATTGCAAGGGAAGTTGCGGATAGGTAGTTGGATATTGGCATTCCGACTGGCAAATCGATGGAGATAGTAAATACTATGGAAAGAAGGAAGATTCAGAAACTATGTCTCCAAGAGATAAAATAGGTTGGACAGAAAGCAAGGAAGATCGAAAATACATGCTTTAAACTTTGGTATTCATGTAAAGATAAGGACAGGAACAGTGTTGGAGTGGTTATTTATAAGAATTTGAACGATAGTGTGGTTGATGTGCAAATATTCGAGAATAGGATTATTATGCTAAATTAGTGCTCGAAGAAGAAATTCTGAATATCATCTCAATTTATGCACCGTAAATTGGTTTAGATGAAAGGATTAAACAAGTTTTTTAGTAAGATTTGGATAAGATTATGTAAGGAATCCCACAAAGAGAGATGATTTGCCTTGATGGAGATCTTAATAGACATATGGGAAAGGATGCTTCAACGTATGCTAGTGTCTATGGAAGGCATGGCTTCGGGGATAAAAATGAAGAGGGAAAAGTCATTCTGGATTTTGTAACGACTTATGATCTTTTCATAGCAAACACTCTCTTCAAGAAAAGGGAGGAACACTTAATTACTTTTAAGAGTGGCCCGAGTAGAACACATATAGATTACTTTACATTGGGGAGAAGAGATCGGTTGTGTTGCAAAGACTGCAAAGCAATCCCTGGAGAGAGTTTGACAACCCAACATCGCTTATTAGTCATATATGTGCAAATAGAAGGGCATGGAAAGAAAAGAATGGCTTCTATGATCACTAGACCTAGATGGTAGAATCTTCATTTAAAGCAATCAAGCTTCAAGGAGAAAGTTTTAGAAGACTTATCTTGGGATTGTAAAGGAAGTGCAGCCAAGATGTGGGAGGTGATAGTATCTTGTATCCGAAGGTTAGCCAACGAGATGCTAGACGAGTCAAAGAGAGGAGTTCCAGACCAAAAGGAGGCTTGGTGGTGGAGTGAAGGGGTGCAAGAGAAGCTTAGGATAAAAGAGCATGCTTTAAAGCCATTTCTAAGGATAAAACATAGGAAATTGTCACAAACTACAAAATAGAGAAGAATGAAGCAAAAAAGGTCGTACGCGAAGCTAAGTCAAAAGCTTATGAAGTTTCAGACAAAAATCTCAACTCTAAGGAGGCTATAAGGATATACTCAGATTGGCCAAAGCAAGAGAAAGAAAGACCAATGACCTTTCTTAAGTGAGATGCATTAAGGATGGATATGTGGTTGTTACTCATAAGGGTATATAGACTAGATGGAAGCAGCATTTCCATAAGCTTTTTATTGGGGAAAGAAATAAGGCCTTAAATATCAGATTTCGATTTCGTTTTGGTAAAAGTCTGGAAAGAGAAATTCGGTGGAAATTCGATGGAAATTCGGTGAAATGGCTGGAAATTGGGGAAATTACTTGAAAGCTCATTTTTGAAAAAAAGATTTCTAATATTCGTTAACTCAATAAATGAGATATAAAGATGATTTTTTTGCTAATAGTAAGATAGTAATATGATATGTTACATTAAATTTCCATGCAATCGTCCCAAAAGTCAAAAAAGAAGTACGTTGCTCAGAACTAAAATCAGATTTGGACCGTAATTAGAAGCCATTAGTTTCTCCTCTTGTCCGTGAAGAGAATGATGATATGTGAGCACCTCTTCAATAAGAATGAGGTGACAAATATAATAACTACTAATTAAAACATATATATTAAAATAAAGAAAATAAAAAATATATAAATATCTTCAGTTAACACTTTAATTTAACTCTTAAATCGTGTGTCTAACTAATTTCGTTTGGATTTAGATAAAAATATAAAAAAACTAATTAAAGAAACTTCTTTAAATAATTAAATTACCCGAACAACTTAACACATTAGCGAATATATGCAAGATTCATTAATAGTGAAATATATGCAGAATTCATTAATATATGCAAAATTGATGAAAGTAAAGGGTAGATTCCCTTATTTTTGTTGTTTCGCCGAAATGACATGTAATCTCGATAAAATTTTCTTGACATTTGGGTGATATTTCGTTGAATTCCTGAAAAAAGAAACGAGGTAGCGTTTCGATTTCAGTGACCTAAAGAAATGGAAATTTTGGAGAATTTCAACAGAATTTCGTTGAAATTTGAGGCCATGGAAAGAAATAAAGAGATCACGTTAGGAGACCTAGCTAGTAGTGAAAATTACTTGAATCATGCAAGTTATAGACAAATACAAAGGAAGTATAGGAGGTTTTGAAGGTTATGAAACCTGAGAAAGGTGTAGGATCTGATGACATTCTTATAGAAGTGTGGAGAGTTCTAGGTGAGTGTGGTTTGACTTGGTTTACAAATTTATTCAATATTATTTGATGAAGCAAGAAAATGCATGAAGATTGGAGGAGAAGCACCGTGGTGCCTCTTTATAAGAACAAAGGAGACAATTTGAATTATAGAGGTATCAAGTTGATGAGACACACTATGAAAATTTAGGAGCGTGTGATCGAAAGAAGATTGAGGCAAGTTTCCAAAGTAAAAGAAAACCAATTCAGATTCATACCAGGTCGCTAAACTATTAAAGCCATCCACTTATTGCGGAGAACAATGGAGATATATAGAGCTAAAAGGAAGAACCTTCATATGATTTCTATTGATTTGGAGAAGGCTTATGATCCTGTCAGGAGATATTGTAGAAAGTTTTGGAGAAGAGACAAGTACATGTCCTATACATTAACCTCATAAAGGATATGTATGATATGAATTCATCTTGTGTAGGAATTCAGCCTGAGAAGACTAATTATTTTGACATCAACATTGGTCTACATCAAGATTCAACTTTTTTTTGAAAAGGAAAAAGAGTGGTGTCCCAAGTAAGAACCAACTTCAAAATATATTAAATTATAAAAGGTTACAATGCATTACATTCTCCAAGATGTACATAGCGCTTTGTTGTACTCAATTACATTCTCAGTATAACAAGTTTTCCCCTCAAAAATGACTCCATTACTCACGCACCAAATCGCCCATACCAGCGTAAAAGGATACACATTGTCCTCGTGATCATATCCACATACCGACCTGATGCCCCTCCAAAAACTGGCACAATCATGGCCCCCAATTCATGAGATGTTGGCCACGTTCCATGCTTGAGCAGAAGAGGGGCAAGAGAAGAAAAGGTGGTTCGCGCCCTCCGCCACCAACCTGCATCCGTCACAAACATCAACCTCCACCCCTAACATTTGCCCCTGGCGAACCTGCGTGAGAATCCTATCAAGCCGAAAAAGCCACATAAATATCTTTATTTGATTTGGCACCCTACTTCTCCAAATCATCCTGGTATCAACAACAACCTCTTCCTTCATGTCCTCTCCATCCTCCACCAAAAGACGATATGCCTTCTTCACCGAGAATCTCCCGTCTCCCCAAATAAAGTGATTCCTGCCAATCGTCGGTCCCACAATCTGCGCCAAATGCAACTGCAAGGCCAAGAATTCATCAACCCTCTATTCCGACAGGTCTAAAGAGAAAACAGGAGACCACGACCCATGTTCCCAGACTTGTTGCACAATCGCCTCCTTATTACACGCCAGCTGCCATAAGCGTGGATAGCGCTCTCCCAACATTCCCTCGTCCGTCCAATCATCCTGCCAGAAAACGAAAAGTAACGCCATCCCCTAGAACCAGGGTCAACTTCACGGCCAACTTTAGGATTACCCCGATGATCCCTTTCCACAAAGATGAAGGTAAACATCCCGAAATTGTCGTCAACGACATGGACACCCCGTACATCTTTCTCAGCAGTCTACACACGAAGTCCTCAAATTTACCCCATATGTGAACTACCCACTTTGCTATGAAGGCCTTGTTCACCTCGATCACCCGCAGAATGCCCAGGTTGCCTTTCTTCTTCGACGTTGTCACCATGCCACAATCAACCAAGTGGATACCCTCCTAGCTTGTCTCTCGTCTTCCCATAAGAACCTCCTCATGATAGTCTCAATCATCGTGCGCGTACCCGCAGGCAGCCGCCTCGTGGAGCAAAAGAAGATACGTATGGCCGAAAGAACATGCTTCAGAAGCACCATCTTCTCGCCTCTCGAAAGCATCAACACCTTCCACCCTGCCAACCTCCGCTCCGATCTATCCGGCAGCGCCCTCTAATCCCCATTTTTCGATCTCCCTACCATCAACGACAGCCCCAGGTACGTGATTAGCAGCTCCGTCATTGGCCAATCCAAAATCGTCGTCGTCCCTTGCATCTACAGTCCTGATAGATCAAAAGAAAGCACAACGGATTTAGCTTTATTGATCTGAAGGCCTGATGTGATATGTCCCTGAAAATGTCCATAATGAGCGATGCCCGACACAGTTTCTCCTCCTCAATCCCCATGAAAAGAACAATGTCATCCACATACAATGGAATTGAGATGGATATCTACTCCCTCTCATAGCCAACACACTAACACACGCACTCCGCCAGTCTCATCAACACCGCCAATGCATCCGCTACAACAATGAAAAAAGCAGTGCCAATGAGCACCCCTGTCTGATGCCCCTTTGGGGTTGAAAGAAACCCCCCTCCGGCCTGCCATTAACCAGCACAACGAGGAATGTTGTCGTCACACAACGCTTGATCCAAGTAATCCACTGCTTCGGGAAATCCCTCTTCGCCAAAGAAGCCCACAACAATCTCCAATCATATGCCTTGGATTAGTCGACCTTCCACAGCACCCCTTTCGCCTTGCTTCGTTTCCAATCAGTCGCCATCTCAGATGCCAACACCAAACTGTCAGCCATAGCTCTCCATGGCACAAACGCCAACTGCTCAAACGAAATTATCCGATCAAGTACCTCCCTCAGACAATTCGCAAGAATTTTTGAAAATGGGATATGTAGAGATAGATATTATTATTATGCTATGTACATGTTCGTTATTTCTTTTTTTTCTCTGGACTACTATGTAGTTTACCCTTTAGGTCTCTCCCTATATAAGAGAGCCTAGGGTTCCTCTGAATAACATATCACAGATTTCTCCCAACATGGTATCAGAGCCCAAGCCCTAGGGCTCCCCACACGCCGCCCACCCTCACCTCCTCGTCTCTCCGCCACCGCCGCCAGCCCCCAGGGTCGTCGTTCCTCTCGGCTCTTCCCCCGCCCCTCCATTCTCTCTGCCGCCGACAACCCCCAGTGCCGCCGGCCTCATCGTCGCCGGCCCCCAGCCCAGCCGGCCCTCATCCTCGCCGGCTCCCAGCCCCCAGTCGCCGGCCTCCAGCCCCGGCGTGCTCTCGCCCGTTGGTCTTCTGCTCTAGCGGCACCGCTAGGACGGTTTTTCCTGACGCCTTGAGCCTAGTCGTCTCTTCCTTAAGGTGTATGGATTTGGGTGCGTAATGTCTACATACGCACTCGAGTCCTATGCAGTTTGTGTAGACATCTGTCACCTTGTCTACAAATCTTAGTTCTTCTCCAGCAACGATATGTCAGAATCGAAGGTTGATATGCCCTCCATAGGCGCATTCAAAGGTCCTGCGCCAATAGTTAAGATGGACGGGTCGAATTATGAGCTCTGGGCGATGCAGTTCATGAGTCTCATGAAGTCGAACGGTAAGAAGCACATTCTTACCGAAGATGAGCCAGCAGAGAAGACAGGGATATATGCCTCGTGGGAGGCTGATGATTCGTATGCAAAGGTTTGGTTCTCAGGTACATTGTCGATGGAGATTGCCAACGATGTCCTCCATCAGCCCACTGCCAAGGCGATGTGGGATATTCTAGCTGCTACATATTCACATGTGCGAAATGAGACCAAGATGATACAGCTTCAGCATGACATATTCACGATGAAGCAGAACAGCAGACCTCTTCACTCCTTATACACATAACACATCCCTGAGGGGGATGTTTGAGAAGTTATACAGTACTATCCCACTCACAGCGACTCCTGAACAGCAGAAGACATTTCGGAATGCCACCATGGTGGGCGTTCTACTTGCGGCCCTTGATCCTGAATATGACGCCGCCCGTTCTCAGATTTTGGTCGATGCAGTTATTCCTCCTGTGGAGGATGTTTACAGGAGGCTCAGTCACATAACAGTTTCTTCCAGCTCCATGGAAGGTCGTATCCCGATATATCGGCGATATATCGCCGATATATCGATATCGACATGGGACCGATATCGAAATCGATATATCGATATATTCGATTTCAGGCATTTTCTTCAGAAAGATTCCTAGATATAGCGATATATCGACGATATATCAGCGATATATGGCCGATATATCGATATCGACACGATATCGAAATGATATCGATATCGATATATCCTTCCATGTCCAGCTCAGCTACTCCACCCCCATCGGCGATGGCAGTTTCGCGTGGAAGAGGTGGTCTGTCTTCTGGTCGTGGACGTGGACCCCAGGGTAGGGGTGGTTGCTTTAGTCAGCCGCATTAATACTGTCACCGCACAACCCACTCAGAGGAGACATGTTACTCTAAGCATGGGTACCCAGCATCGGCACGTGTAGCGGAGCACTCTCAACCCCAGTTGGCATCTACTGCAGACAATCATTTTGAGGAACTTGTGGCACGTCTATGTGATATTATGCCACAATCATCTGGTGATTCTTCTAGTGGACCTTCAGATGTTGCTGCTACAGCCTCCGCCAGTTCCTCTGCTGCTGCGAGTACCTCAGGTAGTTCTACTGCATTTACAGCTTCTCATGATATCTCTGATTGGATTATAGATTCGGGTGCGACACATCATCTCTGCCGAGATCGAGATAGACTTGAGTCCTACAGGGACATTCCTCACGGCCACTCAGTGCAGATCGCAGATGGTACTCATTCCCCCCTTGTTGGACAGGGGGAGGTCTTCCTATCCTCTACTATGCATCTACAGAATGTCCTACATGCTCCTGAGTTATCGATGAATTTGTTGTCTATTAGTCAGATTACGAAGGATTTGCATTGCCGTGCTATATTTGATTCGTCTTCTCTTATTTCTCAGGACATACTAACGGACAGGGTAATTGGTTGTGGCTCTGAGAAGAATGGTCTATATCGGCTGGTTCGGAATTCTTATGCTGGCGTCTCCTCTCATTCTGCCGAACCAGTTTCTCCGTGCATCTGGCATCTCCGTTTTGGTCATCTCCCGCTCCAGAAAATGCGCCATCTTCTGCCTCAGATCTCTCCCAGTTCTTCCTTTCGCTGTGAAGCATGTCAGTTGGGAAAGCATCATCGGTCGAGCTTTCCTAGTCGTCAAAGTCGGAGCAGTAGCTCCCCGTTCGAGTTGTTTCACATAGATATATGGGGTCTAAGTCGTGTACCCGATCATCAGGGGCACAGATTTTATCTAGTGGTAGTGGATGATTTCTCTCATGTATCTTGGGTCTTTCTTTTAAAGAATAAATCTGAAGCAGGTGATGTGATCAAGAATTTGATTAATGAAGTGCAAAATGTGTTCTCTTCTACTGTCAAATATGTCCGTACAGATAATGCTCTATGTTAGAAAATAGGAAGCGGAAGCATAAACATGAAAAAAGATAAAGAACGAAAAGAAGAACAGCGGGATTTTATGTGGAACCCTACTCCCTGAGGAGCGGGATGAAACCACGGGAGAAGCCCTCAAAGGGGTGTGTCTTGCATTGCTTTTTCTCAATGGATATAGGAGGTATGGGGCTCCTTATATAGCCTCTCCAGAGCCTCCAAGTCCCACTACTGGACGATGTGGGACTAAATAACTGGATGGGGTAAATGGATCCTGGAGGTATCAATTTCCCCGTCTACAACTCAATAGGCGCACTACCAAATACTCAAATACTCCCCCTCAAGCTGAAGCATGCAATGCTCAGCTTGGACAAACAAACAGAAAGAAACTCAACTCACACTACAGGACACTACGGACAATATCAACCCAACGCGCACATTGCTGCAGTCGAGGACGTTGCTTCTCATGCCGTGCAGGTGAGGACGAGCGGGCTGGAGTGTGAGTCAACTGAAGACTCGGAATCTAACCATCGAGTCTGAAACTGCGCCTGGAGTCTCCTCGTCTGAGAACTGGGTCTCTCCCATCTGGCTCAGAGAATGGTGCACTGCTCTGGTGTACCTATGATACCACATGAAAACCCTTGCCCTCAAGGGAATGGTCCTCTGCTCTGGAGTCCGTATGGCTCACATGAAAACTCTTGCCGAACAACAACAAGAATGATGGGAACCTCGAACTGATGATGGCAACATATGCACATCTGAAAAATGACCGCACACTCGTGCGTGTCTGAAACTGACTCGGAATTAATCGTCGAGTCTGAAACTGGATCTGAACCGTAGAGTTTGAAATCTGAATGGCATGTAATCTGAAGTCTGGAGTGCGATGCGTGCGCCTGTGCCTCCTTGAGGGGAACCTCCGCCTGGTGGAGTGTGGCTCTCAGATCTCGTCGCCGCCATTTGCAGATCTCATGCTCCAGACAATATCTCCATGGCTTCCAGGCAAAGGCACGTCGTTCACATTTTTTTGAGGTGCTACGCCGGAAGCTGTGCGCAGGAGGGATCGACTGCGGGACTTGGAGGTTCCTGACAGGATGATTCCGAAGGAGGGGTTGACTGCGACCCTCTTGTCGAGGAGGAAATCCGCCGCAGCCCAGGAGAGAGGCCCGCTCTAAGATGCCGAGGGAAGCACGCCTTGCGAGTGCGCTGTCTGCGGAAGGAGGATTGTCTGCGAATCCTGAAGCGGCAATCGTCTGCTGCGAGAGGGGATCGTTGAGCGCCGCTAGAGGAGCCTGAGGAGGTGCGTCGCTATCACGCGAGGGAGATGATATTGTCCGTAGTGTCCTGTAGTGTGAGTTGAGTTTCTTTCTGTTTGTTTGTCCAAGCTGAGCATTGCATGCTCCAGCTTGAGGGGGAGTGTTGGAGTATTTGGTAGGGCGCCTATTGAGTTGTAGATGGGTAAATGGATACCTCCAGGATCTATTTACCCCATCCAGTTGTTTAGTCCCAAATCATCCAGTAGTGGGACTTGGAGGCTCTGGAGAGGCTATATAAGGAGCCCCAGACCTCCTGTATCCATTGAGAAAAAGCAATGCAAGACACGCTCCTTTGAGGGCTTCTCCCGTGGTTTCATCCCGCTCGGTGCGAGAGGCTCGCTGATGGACTGGAGAATCAGGAAAGTCTGACAAACTGGCATGTGACTCTACACATACTCCCCCTTTCTCCCATACTTGTCGGAAAACATGGATGTCGACCAAGTTGGGAGAAGACAACAATAATGGGAAGAAAACATATCCAAAGAGATTCTTGCGGCTTTTCAATTTTTTTTCTTATTTTATAAGCCGTCTGATTTTGATTTTTTTTGTAAGCCGTTCCATTTTTTTTACGGCTTTGCTCTCTCTCTCTCTCTCTTTTACAATTTGCGTACGGCTTTTGAGATGTACGCACCTTTTCTCCCTTCTCTCTCTCTCTTTTAAACATAATATCTCCCTTTTTTTTACTCACGTCAGGCCCCTGCTATTCACTCCCCCCCCCTTTTTATTGACACCCCAAGCCCAAACTAGCCATTACAATTTTTTTTAATAAAAGGCATGGGCCCGCTTCTTTAGGGTTCCGTGTTGGGAACCCCCTTGAAATGCCGCCGCCTCCAAAGAGGTTTCTTCTCCAGGATGGCACCGAGATGCTGAGGAGATGGCGAGAGGGGCACCATCGCGCGGCCGCCTGGATCGCCGCCTGGGAGAGGCGGCTCTGATGAGGGGATTGCGACCTGGAGGAGTCGCGCTGCTTCGATGGGGGGGGGGGCTTCGCGGGAGTCACGTTGCTTGGTCGAGATTGAAGATGGCGCGCGAGGAGGAGAGGTGGCTTCACCGCCTACGAGAGAGAGCCTCTTGGGGGCGGCGCTGCCTGGCTGGAGCAGACGCGCAGGGGGGTCCTCTGCCTGCTGGAGGTTGGCGGCAAGGGCCCGCTGCCTGGGGCCACCTAGGAGATGCTTCCTGGTGCCGCCGCGGAAGGGGAGGGCGAGCGGCACGCCTGGAGTACGCGAGCCCTTGCGGCTCCTTTTTTGATGGAGAGATCTGGGTTTGCGATGTTTGCGCCTGGAAGCTGTGCGGAGGGTGCGCTCGCCTGGCCCTTAACCTTGTGATCGTGGGTTCGGGCCTCTTGCGGCGAGATCGCGGGTATCGAAAGAGGGAGGCGGAATCAACGCCGTTGTATTGGAGCCTGGACCGCGAGATGCTTGGAGAGTCAGACTGCCTGGTATCTCCTCCTCGTGAGGCTGTAAATGAGATCCTGGCTGCGAGAGGGGAACAGGAAGCTGATGACGCCTGAAGGATCAGGGGGGAGGGGGCGCCGCTGAGATCGATGATGCGTCTGCGCCTCTTATGGAACAGATCTGGAAGAGAAATGCTACAGCAGGGGACGGCATATAGATATTATTCCAGAAATTAGGGTTTCAATCGAAACCCTAGAACTTGACAGAACTTGATAAAATCACAATCATGATCTTTATAAAGAAGATCTACAAGAACAAACACTAATCGAATCTTGAACAAATAAAAAACTTGAAATCCTCAAGATCGACCCGCTCTGATACCATGTTAGAAAATAGGAAGCGGAAGCATAAACATGGAAAAAGATAAAGAATGAAAAGAAGAACAACGGGATTTTACGTGGAACCCTACTCCCTGAGGAGCGGGAAGAAACCACGGGAGAAGCCCTCAAAGGGGCGTGTCTTGCATTGCTTTTCCTCAATGGATACAGGAGGTCTGGGGCTCCTTATATAGCCTCTCCAGAGCCTCCAAGTCCCACTACTGGACGATGTGGGACTAAACAACTGGATGGGGTAAATGGATCCTGGAGGTTTTTATTTACCCATCTACAACTCAATAGGCGTACTACCAAATACTCCAACACTCTAGAATTCTGCACACGGTCCCTCTCTCAGTTTCTTTCGTCAAAGGGCATTATTCACCAAACCACTTGTGCGTACACATCTCAGCAGAATGGTGTGGCGGAAAGAAAGCATCGTCATCTCCTTGACATTACTCGAACCCTATTGATTCAGAGTTGTGCTCCTATTTCTTTCTGGGGGGATGTTGTCCTTACCGCGTGCTATCTGGTCAATCGTATGCCATCTTCTGTTCTTGGTGAGAAAATTCCTCTCTCTATCATTTTTCCTGACAAGGAATTATTCTCACTTACTCCTCGTGTCTTTGGTACTGTGGCATTTGTTCATCTTCTAACTCCTGGACTTGACAAACTCTCTCCTAGAGCTATCAAGTGTGTCTTTGTCGACTATTCTCGGACTCAGAAGGGTTATCGGTGTTATGATCCTATAAACAAGAAATACTTTGTTAGTGCTGATGTCACGTTCTTTGAGTCTGTTATGTATTTTTCTCCTGCAGGTGACAGACTAGTACCATCCACTACCAATGATGATGTCTATGTCCCTCCACCTCCTACTTGGAGTTCACCTGAGTCTACTCATGTTCCTGCCTCTACGTCATCTTCACCACCACCATCTCCATCTCCACCTCTTCCACGACTTCCCATTCCACCTCTACCAAAATTCTATACGTATCGGTCAGATCCTGCTCAGGCTACACGTCAGACACCCATCACGCCTCAGGTATGTTCAGATGGCATTACTACTGACGGGTCAGATATGGTACATGTGCAGGATTCTTCATTACAGGAGGAAACTACACCATCCGGTACAGTGGAAGATGATCTTGATATTCCTATTGCTATCCGGAAGCTGAAGCGGACATGTGCCTCTTATCCCTTTGCTTCACAGGTGTCTTTTCACCGTCTCACAGGCGACTTTCAGAGATTTGCTGCAGCGTTGTCTTCCGTGGATATACCACGGACCTACCAGAAGCTATGAAGATTGATTGCTGGAGAATGGCTATGGAACATGAGATGCGTGCATTGCAGTCTCGTGGCACATGGTCTTTGGTTATTGCTCCTCCTGATGCATCTATTGTGAGCTGTAAGTGGGTCTTCACAGTTAAATACCATGCTGATGGCAGTCTAGATCGATACAAAGCACGTTTGGTCGCGCGAGGTTTTACACAAACCTATGGCATGGACTATATGGATACTTTTTCTCCAGTGGCTCGTCATTCTACTCTTCGCATTCTCTTATCTGTGGCAGTGGTCCGTGACTGGAGTATATCTCAACTGGATGTCAAGAATGCCTTCTTGTATGGAGATCTGCAGGAGGAAGTCTACATGCAGCAGCCACCAGGGTTTACTGCTGAGGGGGAGAAGCATATGGTGTGTAGACTTCACAAGGCAATTTATGGCCTCAAACAGAGTCCAAGAGCGTGGTTCCAGAAGCTTTCCAATCTTATTGAACAACAGAAATTCAAGAGGTCGAATGCAGACCACTCATTGTTTGTTCAGAAGACATCGGCAGGTACAATTGTTATCATGGTCTATGTTGATGATATTCTGGTTACAGGAGATGATATTCAGGGCATAGAAAGGGTGAAGGCATTCCTAGGCCGTCAGTTCGTTATGAAGGATCTTGGAACCCTAAGATACTTTCTGGGGTTGGAATTTGCCAGGAATGCACAGGGTTTGGTGATGACCCAACGGAAGTATATTACAGACTTCTTGACTGAAACAGGCATGGTTGGATGCAAACCATCAAGTATTCCCATGGATCCAAGCACGAAGTTGTATGATGATGACACTGCTGAAGTGGATAAGAGGAGATATAGAGAAATGGTGGGTAAGATCCTTTATATTACCATAACTCGACCCGATATTGCCTTTGCAGTAAGCAGGGTGAGTCAATTTATGGAGCAGCCAAGACAAGTTCATATGGATGCTATATACATGATACTGAGGTATCTGAAGTCTTCTCCAGGTTCAGGGTTGCTGTTTCGAAAGGGCACAGATTTGTCTATCTCAGCATGTGCAGATGCCGATTATGCAGGATGCCCTAAGGATCGAAAATCAACCTCAGGATTTGCAGTTTTTGTTGGAAACTCTCTGGTTTCTTGGAAAAGCAAGAAACAAACTGTTGTGGTAAGGTCCAGTGCTGAATCCGAATATAGGGCAATGGCGCAAGCAAGCACGGAGATGATGTGGGTTCGATCTGTACTAGAGGATCTACATGTAGCCGTACCTCTACCCATGCAGCTTCAGTGTGACAATCATGCAGCCTTGTTCATTGCCAACAATCCAGCTTTTCATGAAAGAACCAAGCATATAGAAGTTGACTGCCACTACACTAAAGACTTGATCCAGAGAGGATTGATATCTACAACTCACGTGAGCTCAGGGGATCAGACTGCGGATGTATTCACCAAGCCGTTGCTCAGAGGACCTTTTCAGAGATGTTCATCCAAGCTGAGCATGATAGACATCTATGCTCCACCTTGAGGGGGAGTGTAGAGATAGATATTATTATTATTCTATGTACATGTTCGTTATTTCTTTATTTTCTCTGGACTACTATGTATTTTACCCTTTAGGTCTCTCCCTATATAAGAGAGCCTAAGGTTCCTCTGAATAACATATCACATATTTCTCCCAACAGGATATACATCATTAGACAATGCAATCGGTCTGTAATCCTCCACCCTGCTCGATGTACCCTTCTTAGGGAGCATGAAAATAAAAGCCTTATTCAATCTCTTGAATCTGTGGTTGTCATCCCGAAACTCCGCAAGCACCTTCAAAACATCCTTCTTGATCACGTCCCAGAACTCCCGGTAAAAGGAACCCGGGAAGCCATCTGGACTCGAAGCCCCATCCGCATTCAGCTGGAACAACGCCCGCCTGGCCTCCTTCATGAAATCCCTCGCTAGCAAACCCGTATTTGACTCTCATATCCGGAGATGCCTCTGACCTGCCATTCCCATCCAGCTCAGACGTGTCGCCTGCTAAAATCCCGAAAGTATGCCCGTAGCGCCACCCACACCTCCTGGTCGCATTCGACAACCTCCCCATCGACCGAGACTGGATGTATGAAATTCTTGCGCCTTCTCCCGTTGGCCATGGCATGAAAGAATCTCGTATTCGCATCCCATTCCCTCAACCATCGCTGCCTAGACCTCTGCCTCAAAGCAACCTCTTCATTTTTGTCCTCCCGAAAAATCTCCCGAAGATGCAGAGTTCTGAAGGGCAATGCGATATAGACAAGAAGCTACACGTCCATGGGGGTGGAGTGGTGACAAACCACACCACCAATGATCTTGCAGGAGGCAAGATACCGAAGATGCTCGAATTGCAGGAGTTGTCATTTCTCAAGATGCGGGGATGCCCACGGAGAACGATCGAGATCGACAACGAGCGAGTGTGGAGGTGAATACTCCACATGTGGAACTCGATCTGCCACACACCAGCAATAGAGATGTTGTATCCAGGAGAGATACATCGAGAACAGGAGCTGACGAGGAAGTTCCATTTCTTACGGTGAAGACCAAGTCATGGCGTAACGCGTTTGTTTGTGAGAAGAACAGATGCAAGAAGAGAGGCGGTGTAAGCTTGCATCACTCTTCCAATTGAGCAGCATCAGGAGGTGCGTAGCGAATGGAGAATCGTGACAGGACGTCAGCTGAAAAAGGAATGCTCGGTTGAGGACAACTGATTCTTCAAGTGGGTGAGGCTTGTCACACCCCTAAATTCCGTATCGAGAATGATTGTGCAGACACAGTAGCGAATGCACGAGAATGACCGATGGAGCTTAACTTCAGGAGGAGATACCGAAGATGCTCGAATTGCAGGAGGTGTCATTTCTCAAGATGCGGGGATGCCCACGGAGAACGATCGAGATCGACAACGAGCGAGTGTGGAGGTGAATACTCCACATGTGGAACTCGATCTGCCACACACCAGCAATAGAGATGTTGTATCCAGGAGAGATACATCGAGAACAGGAGCTGACGAGGAAGTTCCATTTCTTACGGTAAAGACCAAGTCATGGCGTAACGCGTTTGTTTGTGAGAAGAACAGATGCAGGAAGAGAGGCGGTGTAAGCTTGCATCACTCTTCCAATTGAGCAGCATCAGGAGGTGCGTAGCGAATGGAGAATCGTGACAGGACGTCAGCTGAAAAAGGAATGCTCGGTTGAGGACAACTGATTCTTCAAGTGGGTGAGGTTTGTCACACCCCTAAATTCCGTATCGAGAATGATCGTGCAGACATGGTAGCGAATGCACGAGAATGACCGATGGAGCTTAACTTCAGGAGTCGTCTAAAAGTACATGGGTATTATGGAGATTATTTACGGGAGTCTGGAGATTCAAACGTATGTATGTGACAATGGAGAAGCGTTACACATGATACTGGCTCGGTAGCAGAGTGTCATGGAGCTTGTAGCAATGCGAGCAGCGAGCACAGATATTAATGCAAGACATGACGGTGGATGCACGCAATGGGTACGTACGCAAGCGCAGAAGGACGATATGCAGTGAAGTAGTATGCATTGAGGGGCAATGTTGTATGACCACATAAGTGTACGTACGAAGGCGTGTGGTATCGGTATGGATGCATGGTTTTTTTTTGAGGCTCATGGATGCATGGTGATCCAAGGAGATTTGGAGCGTTGTAGGTGCTGAGTACGAGCATTGTCGAGCATGCTTGGTAATATGCGTATGAGAGTAGTTTAGAGGCCATGATAGAGAAGTTCTAGAGGACTTCTCCTTAGCACACAGAACGCTAAGGAAGGGTTTACCGCACGAGGATCTGGTGACCGTGGGTTCCCTTTGGCACAAGACCGAGTGTTCGGTGACACTCGGTGGATTACGACAAAGCTACATCAGCAAAGCGTTGAAGCGCAAGTATGCTGATGACTAGGTAGTTGGTGTGGCGTCAACCGTGCAAGAAGACGAAAGGACAACAACGGAATCGAAGAGACAAGAAGACAAAAAGTTGCTGTGAAATGCAAAAGGTTGCTAAAGAACTTAAAGGATCTATTGTTTCTTTATATATCATTATTGTAGATGTAATAATGAGTGCCCCTTGGGTTGCCTTGAGTCTTATATATAAGGAGGGGTGGTGGCTCATTTGTAAACATACAAGTGTAGAGTGTCACACCCCACTCCAGAGCGAGTCTTCTCTTCTATAAGAGAAGAAACTTTGTGTCTGTCCTTGTTTGATTGTGTGATTATGTTTTTGAGTGTTCTTGAACGAGTTGTTGAGAGTGTTCTTGAGCGATTTGAGATTCATGCTTGTGCTTGCATTGGAGCATCGGTACGGGAGCAAGCATGATATGAGAAGAGTTGGAGCGTGTCAGTGATCGTTCTACTTGGGAAGGCTGGTTAGTTACGGTTTAGCTAACGTCGCACAGGTCGAAATCGATAGCGGGATTTTGACTATGTGACAGTAACCATGGTAAGACATGATGGCGGAATCATTCTTTTTAGAGAAAGCGCAGGTGGCTTCCCAAGTTAGGACCCATCCCTTAAGCATTAATTAGAAAAAGAAAAAGAAAACATATTACATGTACTTGTCGCTACAAAGCCCACACTCTACATAATACCTTACAATGTTCCAGCACATTTTCAGAGAAAAAACTATTCCCCCCCCCCAAAAATGACACCATTCCGCGCACACCATATGGCCCGTATCACCGCAAACGGAAGCGCGCAGTCCGCATGGCTATATTCATACACATTGCATAAAAGTCGCCAAAAGCCTGAAAAGTCCCGAGGAAGAAGCCAATGAATACCATTCTTCACCCACACATCTGCAGAAGGCAGACACGAGAAAAACAAGTGGTCCAAGTTTTCTGTCGCCAAGCCGCATCTGTCGCACGAAATGTCTTCCCCTCCAAAATCTGCCCCCGTTGCTCCTTCGTGAGAGTCCTTTGAAACATGAACATCCATAAAAACACTTTGATCCTAGTCGGCACCCTGCTCCTCTAGATCATGCGAATGTTCACCCCCTCCTCTTCATCTACCCCCTCCTCCTCCCCGATAAAGAGGATATAAGTCTTCTTAACGGAGAATCTACCATCTTCCCACAGATAATGATCCCTACCCACCGAAGGTGCCTGCTCATGAGCCAAAGCAGCCTGCATCTCCATGAACTCCACCACTCTCTGGTCCGAAAGCTCCACCACAAAAAACGGGGACTGCGTCCCTTCCCCCCAGACCTCCCTAACCACCACCTCCTTATCCATCACCTGTTGTACTAGCCATGGATAGCGCACTCCCAAGGCCCCCTCACCAGTCCAGTCGTCCAGCCGAAAGCGGAAACCTTCTCTATTTCCCATGCAAGCCTTCATTTTGCACAACATCTCCGTCAAAACCATCACCACTCCCTGCCATAATGAGGAAGGGATGAGCCCCATCTTGACCTCCAATGACATCGACACCACATATATTTCTCTTAATAGCATGTATACCAAATCCTCAAAGCTCCCCTATATTCACATCACCCACTTAGCCAAAAGCACCTTATTCATCTCCTCCAGCTTCCTCACACCCAGTCCGCCCTTCTTTTTCTGCACCGTAATCCTATCCCACCCGATCAAATGACATCCAAACAAATCTTAACAAAACAAATATCATTCCTCCTTGCAATGCGTCGAATCCATGAGGTGTCCACATGGAAGATATGCATGCACCTTTTCGACATCATTTTCTTCGTTGGCAATCATTATACTTCCATCTGTCTGGAGCTTTCAATCGGACCTGATATGTGGCTGGAAATGGCAGCACGGAGGGGGATATTCAGCAGTGATGCGATCAAGGGGAGCTACAGCGATGATGCACTGCTACCCCCTGAGAATTGATGGTGGATGCTCCAACAAAAGGGAGTGACAACCCCGTTGAACCATGGGGGGAACCTCGGTCATCGAGGATGGCGGTTGGGGATCTCGATGATGATGTTATGAGGGAGGTCGCAAGGCGAACACGACATTATTGACCGAGGATGATCATTTAGTTACCAAATGAAGGTCCTAACTTAAGCGGTATTTGTGACCCATAGAAGAGGGCAATTAGTTGCTCGTTATTTATATGAGTAGGGGTCGGATGTTGTTCTTTTGCTAGAAACAAAAGTAGAATATTCTAATGATTAGATTGGGTGGAGCTTGGGCAACTGCACATTGATGGAGTTTGTCGTAAGGAATTCTATGGGGACGGATGTAGGGATACTGGTCGGGTGGAATGGTGATAGATTTTGAAAGAAAGCATCTATGCAGGAATCTAAAATAGTGACGCTCGTGATCAAGAGAATCACGAATGATTTTATGGTGACATCAGTTTATGGGTCTATGGTGGATTCTAAACATGTGTTATTGTAAATGGAATTAAGAGAGACGAGGCTTCGATTTCAATGATCATGGTTGATTGGTGCATATTTTAATTTTACTCTACTAGTGGTGGATAGTGCAAGGGGGTATCGGGTGTCATGAACCTGGTTCGGATTAGTTTCAAACCTCGATTGGTGAGCTATGACTCAATTAAGATACTCGATGCTAGAAATCAGAGGCTCACTTGGAGAAACTCCTCTTCACGTTCTAGGCTTGACAAATTCCTGATTTCATCGGGTAAATGCTTTTTTGCGGTTGTCCTACGTGAATTGTATACCCAAAAGTAGGTTAGACCGCATATGATGTGGGAGTCGATGGAGAATGCGTGCCTACCTCGTACTTCAAGTTCAAGAGGTCCTCCCTTATGGAATTGGGGTTAACTGAATGGTTAGTTGAGTGGTGGAAAGTCAATTTTGTTAAGAGATCCATTGCACAATGCCTTGCCTAGAAGCACGCCCAGCTTAGGATTGACATGAAGGCCTTTCATAGACAAGTCGAACATCAATGTCGATAAAGGATGCATGAAGCATATGTGGAGATTGACATGCTTGATCATATAAAGGAAAGTATGTCCCTCATTCTAGATGAGATTGAGTCTGGGAAACAACAATGGAAGGTTGTGGACAACGAGGAAAAGAGAAAATACCGAGTGGAGGCAACGGTACAAGGCACTGTTGACTAAGGAGGGCAACCCCAGCATGATGTGTTTTTTATTTTGTGGCTAGTGGAAGATACAAAAGGAATCACATTAGGGAGTGATGATTAATGGTTCATTGTTTCATGACAATGGCCTGGAGGGCAAAGCAATGGTTGAGCATTTTAGGAAGTTTTAGTATCGGGGCTCTAATCTATGCTGAAGATGGTTTGCGTTGGGGTTGTCAGTATTACTTCAATGTATCAAAATGTGTGACTAGAGCTTTCTCGAAATGGGAGGTATGGTAGGCTATCAATAACTTGAAGAAGTGGTTCGTGAGAACCGATGGTTTTCCTGTTTTTCTCAAATGGTTATAAGTGGACAATGCAACATGACATGGTGAACTTGGTGGTTGAGTTCTAAGCTAGATACTCAAGGCTTTGAGAGTGAATCATGGCTTGATGTTTCTCGTGCCTAAGAAGGATGCAGCCGTGTGTATTGAGGACTTCATGTACTATGTCGTCAAATGTAGTTTATTTGATTGTAGTGAATCTTCTAGTGAACGCACTTAGAAGGGTGATGGATTTGATTGCCTCCCACCCAATTGTAGATGATAATTGTTCTTGACAGATTGACGGTTGATATGGTGGTTATGGCTTCTGAGATTCTTTCGGATTGGAAGTTGAGACAGATGATCCTTTATAGAAGGTAGATTTTTCCAAAGCATACAATTTTCCAGATTAGTATTTTCTCTAAATGCTCATTAATGGCCAACTTGGGATGCCAGCTTTTTCCAACCCCAACGAGGTGCTTGGCAAGGTTGTCCATTGGCAACATTGTAATCTGTCATTATGGTGGATGTGCTTGCTCTACAATCAAATTAATGTTACAAAGAGGTTATCTTGACTCTTAAGGGGTACACGAGTTGTATGATTTCCATCATGATTTTTCAATACGATGATGATATTATGCTCTTTGTGGACGAGGGAGCTCATGAGGCCAATATGTTGTTAGCCTTGATCCAAAATTTTAGTGGACTCCCGCATTTACATATCAACAAGAAGAAGTCCACTTATTCATTTTTTATTGAGTGCAAAGGATGCTGCGACGAGTGGAGAGTTGTTGAGCACAATTGTGTCCCTTCTTCCTACTACGTATCAAGGCCTTTGATTGATGACAAAGAGAATTGGCTACATATAGTGGAGAGGATGGAGCGTAAGCTGGCTACTTTGAAGGCTAGGTGTTCATTGAGGTTTTGTGGGGTTGGTGGGGGGGGGGGAGGGGGGGTCATCAATTCAGCTTTGTTGGCCATTCCGATTTCTAACTTTCTATGCATGGAGTGTCGGTTAGCAATCATTTGTCGTTGGAGAGTTTGATGTGGAGGTTGAGGATGTAAGATGAGAATGGTGATATGCTTTAGTGAATGGTGCACAGTATTTATGGCATTGATGTTGATTGATTCAGATATGATGAGTGTGAAAATAAGCTTGCCCTCACATTCTGGAAGGACATGTGCTCAATGATGCTTGAAGTGGTGCCGTTATAAAGACTAATGGTGGGGGCGGATTGGCTTTTTGTTTTGTGTACGATGATTGGACGGAAATGGGTGTTTTGTGTGATAGGTTCCCGAGTTCTTTTGCTTTAACTGCAAAAAGAGAGGCTTCCATTGCAGGTTATTAACCTCCTTCAAGGACTAGGGTGACAATGTAGGCACATGATTCTTGAATAACATTCTCCGAGCAACATGTTATGGAGTTTGAAGCCATTGACAGAGTTAAATGCTGAAATAGCCTGAAATTTTGAATAAAAATGGTAATTTTAGATTTTCAGCTCTTAGGATAATATGAAGCTGTTGAAATTCCAAACTCCCACTTCTCAACTTCCTCAGGTAAGTTCAAATTTTCCAAATATAAAACCAGACGCAGTTGAGACATTGACTGGAATGGAATTCCGATTCAGTGTCATAATTCTGGATCAATTGAGATGCCAAGGAATTCATATTTTATGTGGGGAGAAATTATTCTTGAACTCAGCATCTGAAATCTTCTCTCCTGGAAGGGGAGATTGATAAACACAAGGAGAGTAAGATTGAACAGGTTCCAGGTGGGCAATGCAAGTGGTAAAGTTATTGGTATTGGGATATTGGCAATGGCAACATCTCCATTCTCTTTCCAGAACCACAGACTTGTTATTCTTGCATCATGTTGCACAAACGAAGAGGTGAAAGTTTCTTTTATAGTTCCAAGTGGAAACTGAAAAGAATGATGAGGACCATGGGATGTTCCCATTATGGTAAACTAGAATTTTTATGAGTTTGATTTTTCTGAATAGAATGACTTGACTTCTAGATGACACAGATGCAAGGAACCTAAGGTGGAAGCTATTCCATGTTCTGAATACAGAACTTTTAGTTGAGATCAAACACGTATGACATATATAAAAACACAACGTGAAACAAATTCCAGGAAAACCTACAAATAATATAGAATATAGACCGAACAGGAAAACAAATTGACCATTCCAGCAATAAAAGAAAGAAATCTAGATGTTAATTGTTCACCTCCATACAACATGACACAGGCACCAAGTTCTCCCAATCAGAGAAGCCTACGATCTACAGTCATGAGCTCAGGCTCATTAAAAACATATTATTAATACATGGTACAATTAGCTAGAAATAAATAAATACATACATTTAGCTTCCCTTATCATTGTTGTTGCTTTATCCATCATCCCAAATTTGAACCATGCAGCAAACAAGAGCAGCCCTGCCTTTAATATGGAAAAACTTCTCAAGATTTATATAGAAGAACATTTTGCGTTAAAGAATTGTGGATTCACTTGATTGTATCACGCATCATCTTTGATGGATTGGCAGCTAGAGTCCTTGTTTAATGTCTAGTTTTTCAAACAATTATAGTTAGCATTCTTCTTTTGCTGAACTGAAGCAAAGAAGAATCTACATTTTCAAATACATTGATTCTTTTGCCAAATGCAACCCTATCAATGGAATTGTCCGCTCACACAGAAACCATCTACCGCCCCGGCTCAATTTTCGGCTCTCAAGACTTAAATTTGTAACCTCCCAAAAGTCCCGATGTACAAAAAGAATCGCACCTTGCCAATAAAAATCAAATCTTGCATCGAAATTTACCTGGAGCTCCCGGGATCCTCAGTGCTCAGAGGCGCGTACGACCTTTTGGGATGCAAAATGGAGCTGCTGACCATCTCGATCACGGGGCCTGCACCGACGGACGACGAGGACGAAGACGCCCCAGGGCCGGCCAACCCCGACGACCCGACCGACGGCGACCGAACGTGGCGAAGGGCGTCTCGGTACTTCCTGTAGAGAGGGGTCCTGTTCCTCGTCGCCATGACGGGGGGGAGCTCGAGGTGGGCGACGATCGAAAGTCAGATCTCGGCGCCGTGGAGCATGTAGATCTGAAGAGGGATCTGATGTGGGCGGTGTTAGGGTTTGGGGATTGGGATCAGGATCGGGAGAGAGAGCGTCCCCGACGCGATTTGACGATCTCTCTTGGCAACACAGTGGAGGAGAAGTTGGGTGGTGACGGGGAAGGTGGGGGAGGGAGGGAGGCGGAGTTGGGAATAAGATTTGGGATTAAGATTAGTGCTGTCTTATTTTGACGACCAAAGAAGGTGAAGAGAAGGAAATAACCATTTTTACATGCACAATGTACAATATTTGTAGTATGAAAGGATGCAAAGATGGATACTTAAGAAGATGCATGATAGGTGCGCAAAATTTTTACATGGCAATGATATTTATGAAGATAAGATATGCACATTTAACCCTATAATATATTGCATTTAGTACAAAATAATCATCTCAAGGATGGTGAGCTCAAACTCAACCCTCAATAAAAGAAATGTATCGTAACAAAAGTTGGATGACAACACCCACCAATGCTTCTGTTGCGAGAGAGCCTTCTCCTCGAGAACTAAGGAAGCGTGCATGCAAAATGTTATAAGAAAGGATACATAATTAATGTTGACAATAGGAGATGCAATGCAGTTCATGCCCATATACCTGAGGGGGATGAATACAAATTTCAAATACCTCCCTCTTATCCTAGCACTCCACCCTCTCGCTTACTTCTCTGACAGCGCACCCCCCCCCCCTCAAGCTTTCTTCTTTCCTCTCTAGCGGCTTTAGCAGCATTCGCCTCTCCCCCAACCTTCTCACATACATGATCTCCTCCTTCCCCACTATCGGCCCCACCTTGCTGACACCCATACTCTCTTCTAATGCCTGCCAGCTTCCACGAATACCATTGCCACTACCACTCCCTCATCGATCGGCATCACCTCCCCTTCTGTAGTCTAAAGGTATGTAGATTTAGGTTCTAGGTTTATTATTATCTGATGTTCTTAGTCATTGGATTATGAAATCCAGTAGTGATCAACCTTTTATTTGGTGTTAATGTTATGGGATTGTATCCTAATGTTAATTCACTGCAGTTGCTTGTATTAAGTTCCAATATCCTTTTTCTTTTGGTTCCATGTAATTTTTATGAGGCAACAAATTATTTTCTCAAATCTCGTGATTGTGCTTCATTTTATGTTACAGAGTGACTATTGTTAACTCGACTCATTTATTTCTGCTTAGTCATGAAGCTGATGTTCTCTAAACAGCATTGTCCGATAACTTCTAGCTTTCATTCCATCATCTTTCACGCTTCCTATGACAATAAAGGCAAGTATAACTAAGAAGAAATATTTATTGCTATTGTTCAACATCTCTAGTAATTCTGATTTGAGGATGGACGTGCCGTGTGGTTGCATGTTTGCATCATTTAGTTGGAGCGTTACGGCTAAGTCTCTCATTTAATGATAGTGTCTCTTCAATCATTAATCTTATGTCCTTTAGCTTGCATCAAAGTGATACAAAAACTAATCTATCAATAAAAAGAAAAGAGTTTATCATTTTGTTGCATTTGCATTACATCCATGGACTTTCTTTCGCATCATGTATTTTCTTTTTTGCTTATTACATTGTTCGGCCTAGCCGAATCTCCTTGGTTAGTTGAGTGTTAATCTCAAATGTTTATTTATTTTTCAATTATTTATTTTCGATGAATTGTCCAGTTTGGCTTATAATTAAATTTTTTTTGCAAAATATATGGCTATGTCAGCTTATTTTCTACTCAATGTTAAGTACATTTTATTTTTTTTTATAAAATGCCCAGCTCAACCAACCATTTATTTTTCAAATAAATGTCTGACGTAACTGTACATTTATTTTTATGCTAAGTGCCAGGCTGCTAACCATTTCACTTTTTTGCTAAATGTTTGGATCTGTCGATAATTTTATTTTCTAATAAGTATTTGACATTGTTGATAATTTTATTTTCAGCTAAGTGTTCGACTTTGCCAACTATTTTTATTACTGCATTTTGTTTTGCAAGTAGAAGTTGTTTTGATTCTCTCGTTTCTAAGCTTTTATGTTATAAATAAAAAAATTCGAAATGTATTTTTTTCTTGTAATGCTTTGCATCTGTATATCATAAGAAATCGATCTCTATGCTCAACAACCATACCCTCGTCTATGGTACCTAGAAGCCATGATAACATACCTGGGTAGAGAAATCCATCACACTAACACTCGATTAGAAAACATAGGAAGAACTGTGACCAACAATACAAAACACTAGGAAAATTTGAATATTGACATAATGGAGCGACAATATATACATGGTCACAATTCTACTAGTACCACTTTGTCTTGAAGGAAATGGGATCATAATTCCCGAGATTAATGAACTTCCAACAAGTTTACATAGTCTTCGATTTTACTTCAGGAAGCGATGTTATCGAGGTGCAATCCCTATGTTGGGAATCACCGCTTCCCTCGAGCAATGAAGATGAATACAACGAACCCCATAGATGACGAGAGGCATAACGAAATAGAAGGAAACATGAGCGAAGTGGCGGCATCAGAACCAATTACAAGACTCCAACTAGGGTCATGGCATATGGATTGACGTGACAGATTTTGATGGACAATGTGATCTAGTTCGTCAATTGGATGGACCAATTGAAACATATCTTTGTTTGGAAAGATCTACCAAGTGATTGTAGAGTTAAGTTTTCCATGTTGAAGCTAAAGGGATGTGCCTTGCTTTGGTGAAAATGTCTTTAGGAGGAACATCATTGCTAAGGCATAGAATGCATATGCCTGGACCCGAATGATACGAGACCTTTACGAGAAATTTCTACCGAAGGAATATAGTCAGAATCTTTACAACTTGATTCAAAACTTTTCGCCATGGAATGCGTACTATTAAGGTATATATTGAAGAGCTTCATGTGTTGGGTAGCCTGGAACAACTTAAGGGAAAGTGAATCACAACTCATTGCTCTATATAAACATGATTTACGAACCAATATCCAAAATGAACTATACATGTGTGACTGTCTCATAATGGATATGGCTCATAATAGAGTTGTCTATGCTGAGGCCAAATTAGCTAGAAACATAATTTGTCGTACAACAGTTACCGCTAGTGCCCCCACCACCACACTGAACACCTCAACACGGCTGACTAGAATTGGCACATAGTCAATTCTTAAGTTGATTGCCTCTGGATCTCACACTACTTGTAGAAATACTACCACTAATCTTGATCCACTTATGATGGTTCTGAAATCATCGATGCTCAACCTATCATGGGACTTGACACCTGATTTAGGTGTTGTGCAAAAGGGTCGGCAAAAGAAATCTTGTATACGTATTCTAATATAATTAAGTATAAAGAGAGCCTTACCGAGAACGTAAGCCCATTGTTATATGGAAAGTAATCTTACCTAAAGTGACTAACATCAACCTCCCACCCATCTTGTGCATGGAGATGTAGGAGTGGGAGAGGTCTACAATTCCCCGTCATGCCACTGCCACATATCGGCGTTACTGCTACAAGTGGCTCCATCGTATTTGTGCTATCCTCCAAATGACAAGGGGATGCAAACTCCTCCACCACCTTCATCTTCCTTTCGATGCCTCCACATGTAAGCAACACCATTGGCATCGCCGCTTGATTGCAACGGTCGAGCATAGCCTTCATTAGCCTCCTTGTTCATTTTCTATCTCCGCTCGATATCAAGTATCTCTCAAGCCCCATCGACCACCATCTGATATGGCTCCATCTCCAGTACTGCTCGCTCATGCCCCCCATATCACCCTTTTCAGAGAATGTCGTCGAGGCTCGAAAAGTTGGGCATCACTGATCAGGTCTTTTCCTATAGAAGCTATTTTTCATTAGATGAAAATGAGGGAGAAGAGCATAATTCACAAATACGATGGATATATAGAATATTTTTTATCCATTTAATGAATACCATCAAGTATAACAAATAATGGTGAATGTAATCTAACACGAGTGGGATATGTAATGATTATTCGCTATACATGATTTTTGGTTTATAATTTATAAATATGTTAACATGTAAATAAGGAAGTGTGCATGGGAAAATATGCAAAAATTCCCTACGATAAACTAAATAAGATAAAAAATCACTACCATTTTCATTTATAATATTACACACATGAACATATTATCATGGTTTGATTTTTCATTAATATGAAAAAGATTTTTCATTAACATGAAAAACGAAAATCGAATGCAAAAATAGAAAAGACAATGCGATCAAACCATTGGAGTTGAAAACACCAAAAAAAGGTCTGAAAATGGACCTTACATGGTTTATTAAAGATCACAATCATTGTACACATAAACAACGAGATCCCAAAGTATTTGTAGAGATCAACACTATAGGCGAATGGAATTGAATTGAAGTTCATATGCATGAGATATTGGTCTCTGACGTTTAACATATATGCAACATGGGTTTTAGTTTTATTAGTGTATATGCATGACATGATTTTTTATTTATTTTGTATTTTTCTGTATTTTTTATTGAGGTGTTACAGAAAGAATTAGGCTATTTAGAGTTGAATAAAAAGTATAAAAAAGTTTAAAGTATTCTATTTATTCAAGATAATTGCACAAAAAGGGACCAAAAACTTAAAACTCAACCTTTTTCACCTTTTGTATGTTTATGTATACTTTTACAAATAAGTTGTTTATGTATAATGATGTTTAAATGTGACTTTGAATGATTTGGAGCTTTCCAAGTATATATACAATCCAAAGAAGTTGGAATTTAACAAATCAAGGTCCGAGTTTTCTTCCCAATTATTAGGGTTGTTGTTTTTTTACGTATTTTATATACATTCTTATCTACAAAAATAAAAGAAGATTTGTTTTAAAAGGAGTTAAATAAAGTTATTATGAATGATGTTTATATAATTACATACATGTATTTTATGTTAAATTTTTAAGTGTAATTTTGTTTTCTTGTTTTCTCTTATATGTTCATTTGTAAACAAGGCCATGTGTCTCTAGTTATGGTCATAAATAGGGTTGTAAACCCTATTTATTCTTATTTTACAATGTCATTTTTATACATATTTACATAGTGTACATACTTCTGGTTTTTCTTTCTATTATTTTTCTACCTTTTATCTCTGCGTTTTTTAAAATGTTATTAACAAGTTTGACAAGGTGATTTTCTACAAGAAGGTGATTTTAAGAATTATTTACACATGTTTGTTAATAATTTTGGATCAAAATTCAAGTACATAGATGAATCATGGATTCATCATGTGTATAGAGGAAAATACTGCAACTAAATACTATTTATATAATTGTTCCCTTGCTTATAGATGCATATTTTAGTATTATAATAAAAATCAAATCCATGATCTTGACTTGTATTATAAGTCTATGATTGTGTTAAGATTTCAAAGTAATCCGAAATTAACTAAACCATTCATCAACTAGTACCTAATTCAACTCAAATAAGTCGCCAACTTTTTGGATATTATTATTGCATGATTATGTTTAGATGAAGATTTTGACATTTATAACATAGCAGACACACAGACATGCATGTGTTATGGGGTACAAACTTCCTATCCTCATGTATGTATGCGCATGCGTTCTTTTATAACATATTGGACACACAAACATGTATGTGATGGGCACAAACTCCCTACTCTCGTGTGTGTGTGTGTGTGTGTGTGTGTGTGTGCGCGCGCACATTTATAACATATTGGACATACAAACATGGGTGTGCTTGATGAATCTCTATTTCATCACCTTTGCTCTATCATTTTGACCGTAAAACCCTAGTAAATGCATGTAAATACCCTTAATTTGAGCAAATTAACATTCATTTTTTATTGTACAAATACTATTTTTAATGCCAAAATTATATAATAAAGAAAAGAATAGAAAAAGAATAAAATACCAAAGATATTTTGTGACCTTAAACCCTGAGATCTAGGCATCTTGATGACTAGGTCAACAAGGAATAAAGTAGGGGGAGATAATGGCCAAGAATTCAATAAAAATCCTTTTTTATTCATTCATTATTTATTCATTTTTGGGACCTATTTTATTTTTCACTTTTTATACCTCAAATAAAGAAAATTGAACATGAGAGTGGTAAATAATAAAACATAGAAAAATAAAAAAATTGATTACATACAAAAATAATATAAAGAGTAAAAGTTACACTCTAAATAAAAGTCTAAAATCCTAACTTTCCGGACCCATATCTCTCAAATAAAAACTCAAAATATATCAAAATTACTTTTAATTATATATAACTTTTAATAAGCTATTTAATTAAGGTAATTCCATATTTTTTTGAGTTGAAGTGTGAAAGTTAGGTTTTGGACCCCTATTGTATAATATACACGATTAAAATATTTATTTTATTTATTCTTTATTATTTTTATAATTTTATATTTTTATAATTTTATAAATATTATTTATATTATATGTACATATTAAAACTAAAATAAAATAATAAAAAACATTAAAATAGAATATGTATATAAAATACATAGATAAATATACAATAACTATACCTATACAATAAACAAGCCTATTTATTTAAGTGTATACATTTTATCAGAAAAAATATAATAAAAATACATTTATGTATATAAAAATAAGTTATAATTTTATAAAATAATAGAATAAAATAATGAATACGATATATAAAATAAAATACTCCACAATATAGACAAATATACCTATAAATTAAACCCTAAACTTAAACTTGTAACTAAATACCTAGAAAAAATAAATAAAATTAATAATAAAATTCTCCAAAAAATAACGAACAACTTTTCTTTCATAACTTAAAAAAATAAAATCATTTATTATTTATTTTAAAATTTACAAATAATTTATGGCTAGGTTTTTCCTGCTTAGTTCACGTGGACTAACCAGGCCGCGTCTCTTGTTGACCGCGGTCAACTATCTGACCCTACGCCTGCGCCTGTGACAACATCACTTTGACCCGAGCTTCATCGATTTTTGCAGTTCGCTCCTTTCATCCTTTTTCCTTGGTCATGTTTGATCTTTTTCTCCTCGATCTTTAGTGAATCACACCTAGTGAGAGAGAAACTTTTATTTTTGAAATCATTAATTTGTAATAATACAGGTACAATGGACTTGCACACTCGGGTCCAATTTCTAAGTGTTTGTTCACTTGGAGGCTCACTGTATTTATAAGTTTTCACCATCTTCTTTTATTTTGTTTCTCGCGATTTGTATTTTTCTGCCCTTTTTTCTATTTGTTTTGTGGAATGAGTCCTTAGTCTTTAGGCGTGCTTGATCGTGTAACCTAAGGACAAACACCTAATAATTTTTGCATGCACCTATAGTTCTCGCATTTGGAATTAGACTAATTAATTGCTAAAAACTCAACTTTGTAACCACATGCTGAGAGAGGTCGTATACAGCGCTTGCAGAACCTATTGTGGCGGGCACCGATCGGCATCGAAGACCAGACTTAGGTTTCATTCTGAACATTTAGCACTTGGTTCTTCATGTATAGCAATTGCCTGCTTAGGATGATTTCCATGTGCATATTGGCATACATTATAGGTTGAAAAATTCATTTTTTGCATCCCGCATGGAGAGAGTTGGGAAGCACTGTAAGTCTTCTAACCGAGCATTCATCATTTAGGCACTAAGGTGAGATTTCCATCTTAGTGTGGCCTAGCATTGCTTTTACGACTATCTCCCTCTATGTTTGGATCACATAGGAAGAAAATACAAAACGTTAGGCGCCTGTATTGAATTTACTCAAAGCAAGTGATAACACAAAAAAATTAAAATAGAGACTATTAAAAATACTTGACCTAAATAAAATTGATTATTTGGACTCATTGCCCTGGGTGAGCAAAGCCCTCATTTGTTTTCAGGTTGCATTGGGTTTCCTTCCCGGGGAGAGAGCGCTTTCGTAAGGAATAGAGTCCAAAATCCAGTTTGTGTCTGCCTTGTGTATCGCCTGTATTTCCGAAGTATTGGTGCTTCTATCGTGCATGGACGAGTAGGGCTTGATCAACAATGATGTTCTCTATTGTGTAGAGCATCGACCTTGTCCGAAGTATCGAGCATAGGCCACACCTTCATGGGGGTGTTTGTCTCATCGTCTCGCATCCGAGTAGGCCCTTTGCACGCTCACGGGTGATTCCATTACGAGCAAGGTCCAAAGTAGTGGTTTCACCTATCGACTTCCTCCCTCTATTTTTTTAGCTGAGTAGAGATCCAGAAAGGGTTACAAGGAACTTAAAAAGTGCGGACTATAGGTTACAAAGGAAGAGGAAAAAGTACGAGATACTTTTCCAACAGTGCTCTCTCGTATAGGCATAGTGCTCTAAGGACTCGTTCAAAGATAAATTGCATGAAAATCAAATCTAAACTCACAAAGATAATTGTCGAACCTTCACAGCTTTACAGGTCGAGTTGGTGAACCCATTGCTTTGTATTTAGTTGATTAGATTTATTAAGGCCAAGATCAAAATTTTTTGCGCATTTGTGCCATTTTGTTTCCTTCCTCTTTGACCCTTGCTCACTTTGAGACATTCTACTGTTTTACATTCCCTTCGTTTCTCGTTGACCCCCGTATCTTTCATCCACATCAATCTTCCACTTGATATCCGAGATGGTGATGCATGGATGGCTTAGTCAAGTCTCCATCGACAACCACATCGACTCCATGTGCTCGTCTTCTCCAATAATTCGGGTGATTCCGGAGAAATCGGTTCGAACCCCGCAAACTGATCTCTAGACTCCTCGCCTTCCCCAATAATATGGGATCACTCTTGTTCCGAACTTTGCCCGTTTTGGATGGCCATTGAATTCACTCCTTACACATCACCATCCTTAACCAATTTCTATGTTGACCTGAACATTGAACAATTCTCCACATCTGGTGTTGTGATTCAGACTAATCGTGGTATTCTGTCGTGTGCAGACGAAGACCCTGATCTCAAGCCAAAAACGCCAGCAGAATCTGAAATGGCCGGTGGAAGGGGAAAGGGAAAGCAACCCCAACCAGAAAACGAAGAAGAAGCTAATCAGGGGGAAGGGAAATATACTACGCAAAATGAAGTTAATATGCAGTTGCCCGCGTCCATTCATGCAATCCAACAGTAATTCACTAATCAATCCCTCACCCAAACCGCCTTCCAAGAAATGTTGAATGATCTGAGGAGGAGGACTAACGAGCGAGAAGACATAAGAGAGGATGATATGAACAATGAGAATGAGTTTAACCAAGGAGGCACATGAGATGTTTTTTTAGTGTGTGGACCCTATTATGAGAGAAGGGAGGCATGCCCACCTCCACGAAGCCAACTCTGAAGGAGACGTACAATCCTGAAGCGGGTTGCATTATAGAGTGGATCCACAGAAGAACCATACATCCACCTTAAAATATTTGGCTGCATATGTGCCACCGCTCATTGCCCTGGTATTCCATTGGGGGTGGTCAAAATGATTGCCTTTCCCTTCATCCACCAGGACAAAGGCCTTGTATTAGGTCGATCACTTGGGAAAGGTAGTCACAATCTGGGAGGAGTTAAAGTCTGCATTTCTCCACAAATTTTACCCTCTTGGTCGTCTGAACCAGACGCGTGCTCGCATCTCCAGTTTCTGCCAGCAACCCCACAAGACGATACATGAAGCGTGGGAAAGATTCAAGGATCTGCAGGAAAAGTGTCCCCACCACAAGATTCCCAAGACTAGTCTCATATAGCACTTCTTTGGTGGGTTGACACTTGAAAGCCATAAGCTCGTCGATGTTGTTTGTGGTGGCTTGCATTTTAACAAGGACAAGGATGTTATCTGGAACATTTTTTAGGAGATGACCGAAGGAGAGACCGCTGAATCTTCGTCACACGTATACATGAATATGCATGCCACCATCAACAAGTCTGTTAACATGGCTACTCATGCTGAAGACAAGGATGAGAGATCCAACCTCTGCATCATTGGGAGCCACTTGTCCAAGGTGGATATCATTGAGAAGAGGTCACATGACCTCGAGAAATTATCAATAATTGAGAAGAGGACCCAGTGCTTGGAAAAGCTTGATTTGATTTCCCAACAGTTGGAGTTGCTCGTCCGAGCTTTGAATGCCAATGCTTGCAATGTTGTGGCTGCCACTGCCGAGACTTCAGCTGAGAAGAAGGAGCCATCATTAATTCAACTGCCTCAGTTAAGTCCATCGCAGCCCCAACCTGTCCAACATGTGTACTGCATGCATGCACCAGAGTAGACCCCGCAGTCCCAAACACATATGGTTGTATATCAACCAAAGCCCAAGCTTGCCTATTCCGAGCAATTCTTCCCCTCTGCCCCTGATTCACGAAGTCAATGGTGTGTGGAACAATGAGATGAAACTGACACGTCCTCAGGGATATTTTTCGGGTCAGAACATGGGAAACATGCCCTATCACTAGCAACAACAACAGCAGGGAGGAAGACCCTACCAGCCCTCCCATTAGCAGTAGTCTCCTTATCAAGGCAACACCTGGAGGCAACACTATCAGCAGGGTCCTCAGCAATTTGGGTACCACAATCAAGGGTGTCATCAGCAGCCGTCTGCTCAATATCCCTCACAGAACTCACAGTAGTCCTCCCATCCTCCTCCTTAAACCATCCTTCTCAGGGATACCAGTCGCAATCTCACCAGCCATACCAGAACCAGAAACCCCAGCAGGGGGAATCTTTTGAGATTGTGTCGGTAAACCCGACCCTTGCTTGCCTTGAGCAATTAATGAAAAATATGGCTGAGATGAACTAGAAGATAGACGATCTGGTGGCTGCGAAAACAATCATTCCAGCTCTGTTCGAAGCAAACCTGAACAATTTCTGATGCAAGGAACATGTAGACGGTAGTATCCAAACCGATTCAGGTGAATTAAATTATTTTTTATCTAATGTATTACTCTCAGGAGTGGTAGGGCACTCAAGACATCGACGACGATGAAGGGAAAGCATCCCGCATTTGAGGGGGAATCGTCAGTCCAACCAGCACAAGGGCCGATCAACATTTTTGGAGCAACGTCTTTTGCAAAAAAATCATAAAAAATGAAGAAATACAAAAATACAAAAAGACAACAACAGACCTAATGTAGACCAGCCCTCATTGGAGATGCCTGCATGTGCCACATAACCAGCACCAGTCTTGAAGAATCTTGCACTTGCAACGGATCCAAAGCCAGCACACAAAGCCGAGCCTGCATTTTTTGGTCTATAAATTGTAGATGATTTTACGTATTTTTGCCATCTACTTGTAAACAATGATATGGACAAAACTTTGAATGTACTATCTCAGATTCTGCAAATATTCCTTTTCCAGAAGCAATGAAAAACAGGAAAAAATGAAAAATTTGATAAATACTTTTTCTGATCTTGCTATTGTGGAAATCATCCAAAATTTGATACTGAATATGTCTGTGATGAAAGCTCTTGAGTGCATGCATGTTGTGAGGAAAGGATTGAAAGATGCGTGCACAACTAGAAGCATGCCTCATTCTCACAAATCAAGAAATAAAAGTGGCAAATCTGAAAAACATATTCTTACCATGGCCACAGTCAATGCCATCGGTAATATCCCAGATAAAAAGCCAGATAAGGGAGCACCACTTGTTCACTGTCAGATGCTCAACCAAGAGTTTGAACACACTTTGCTCGACACCAGGTCTTCTGTCAATTTAATGCTAGCTTCACTACTCACGGAGTTCGGGTTAGGACCGCTTAAACCTACAAAGATGATTTTGCAATTCGCAGACAAATCTGTCAAGCAGCCTAGGGGAATGTTAGAGGATGTAATCGTCACGGTTCACGGGATGCAATTCCCTACCAACTTTGTTGTGCTAGACATGGACGTCTCCACGCCTCTAGTACTCACCTCCATCATCCTTGGACGGTCGATCCTGCGAACCATCAATGCAGTGGTGAGCTATGCATTGGAGAGATCATGTTCAATTCCAACAGCAGTAAAGTCAAGATAAAGATCGTGGCTGATGTAAAACATACAGAGGGAACATCTATAGTAGGCGTGCGGGTGATCAACCATTCTGAAGATTGTGACTTTTTGGCAGAAATACAAGACAACAATCTCCTTATGGATGATAATGGGACCCATGAATTCCTCTTCCCAGAGGAAGGAATGGATAATGCAGTCGAATTTCCCCTTATTGATCAGGAAGAGATTCTTGCTAAATCACTTGATGAGGTTTCTGTGCAGATCATGTGTCCTCAAGACCAAGAGCAGATCATTACGGATTTCTACAATGAGGAAGATATTATTGAAAAATTCTGTGAATTTTTCAATAAAGAAACTGAGCAAATCATGGTGGACACCGAAATGAAGAAAGAACCACCACCTGCTATGATAGCTGAAGTCACCATTGAAACAGCTCCGGCTCCGCCTGAGCTGAAACAATTGCCCTCCAATATGAAGTACGTCTTTATTGCGTGTGAACCTAATATGTAACCGGTCATCATCAATGCTCATCCGACCAAAGACTAGGAATCTCATCTGATGGAGGTTCTTGAACGAAACCGCAAGGCAATTGGTTGGAAGACTTCGGATCTCCATGGGGTTAACCCTTCCCTTTGCTTGCATCACATTTTCCTTGAGGAGGACAACAAACCCTCCTGCGAATTTCGGAGAAAACTGAATCTGAACCTTCGGGAGGTTGTCATTAAAAAAATTCAGAAATGGCGCGATGCAGAATTCATATATCCCATCTCCAACAGCAAATGGGCGAAATCAGGGATCACCATCGTTAAAAATGACAAAGGAGAGGAGACCGCGACCAGAGTGCCCACTTCTTGGCGAGTGTGCATGGATTATAGAAGACTCAATCTCACTACCAAGAAGGACCACTTTCCGTTACCCTTCATCGACCGTATTCTTGAAAGACTGGTCGCGAAGGAATACTTTTGCTTCTTGGATGGATACCCTGCATATAATCAAGTTGCTATAGCTCTTGAAGATCAAGAGAAGACCACTTTCACCTATCCATTCGATACATACGCCTCCAGATGGATGCCGTTCGGGCTATGCAATGCCCCAACCACATTTCAGAGGTGTATGATTGTAGTTTTTGCTGACATGGTGGGTGATTTTCTTGAGGTTTTCATGGACGACTTTTCAGTCTATGGGGACTCCTCTGATCAATGCCTTGATTATCTAGACCAAGTTTTACGGAGGTGTTGTGAAGTCAATCTGATGCTCTCGTGAGAGAAGAGCACTAGATTTGCTATTCACTACGCTAGCCGAACGCTCGCTGAAGCCCAAAGAAATTACACAGTCACTGAGAAGGAGCTGCTAACGATAGTCTTTGCCTTGTAAAAGTTCAGATCCCATCTCCTCGGGTCCAAGGTCATCGTATATACTGATCACTCAACCATCCAATATCTGCAACAGAATTCCTGAGCCTGAATTCGCGATAAACCTGGATTTAAGAATGTGGTGGCCGACCACTTAACCAGATTTCCCGAGCCTGAATCTCCTGAGCTGAACTTGCAACCCATCACTAAGATCTTTCCAGATGAGGCAATTTTGTCAGTCACCTCGCTCCCCCGGTATGCCGATATTGTGAACTATCTTGTGACCAAGAGAACCCAACAGGATTGGATGAAGCTGAAAGTAGATAAATTCTTGTCTAAGATCCATTTCTACCAGTGGGAGGATCCATATCTATTCCGTGAGGGGGTAGATTGCATCTGGAGGAGGTGTATTCCTCAAGAGAAAATCTTGAGTGTCCTTGCACTTTATCATGATAAAGAATCAGGATAACATCATTCAAGCAGATGGACGGCAACAAAGGTTCTTCAGAGTGGCCTTTGGTGTCCTAAATTATTCAAGATGCAAAAGATTATGTCAAGTGTTGCATTGACTGCCAAAAGATGGACAACTCCATAGGAATGACAGACACGATGCCTATGAAGTTCATTCAGATATCAAACGTCTTCGACATTCAGGGCATCGAATTTATGGGCACATTTCCAAACAACCACGGTTACGAATATATTTTTCTTGTTGTCGATTATGTGAGTTGCCGGGTGGAGGCTATTCCTGTTGGAAATGCGAGCCCACGGCGAGCCATTATGCAATAAATGTTATTGCAAATATCATTCCTTGATCTGAAATGAAGAATAAATAATTTGCATAATAGGTCCCTTCGTACAATTAGGGTTATGTACCGTGGCCATCTTGATGATCATACAATTGTTAATTCAATTATTGAATCATAGAGGCCGGTGCTTAGATGAATATCTAATGAGTTAGATTGAGGACTCATCAAGCACCGTCAAATGATTATTAAGAGATGATCTCCAGCCTGAGTAGGAGATGGCAATCCTTTCTCAGTTAGGCTGATATCTGACCGACCTCTTGATGCAGGTCCTCTGCATAGGAATAGAGATTCAGAGGTGTCAGATTAGTTAGGTCAAAGAGTTGACTTAACGAGATCGAGATAACCAAAGTCCTATGTCGTATGCTTTCATGATATAGGCACGCATCCTCTGATCGGAGACAGATGTGTTACTATATGCCTGAGTATGTACATTTGGCAGACCAATAGGTTGATGACCTAACCAAGGTCTATACACCGGTGCGCTGGTGTGCATATAAGGGCATGTGAGTAATACGATCTCTCAAAGGAATCACACAGGTTCACTAGTGAACCGGAAGACATGAGCTCACTCATGAGATATTGGGAAGAATCAAATTCCGTGTGCACGGTCGTCTCGCTTTGGAAGCTTGACTGAATTTGTAGGTTTGATATATACTTTTGGAAAGTATATGATCAAGGCCTAGGTATGATATATGCTTTTGGAAAGTATATGATCGATACCAACTCCCAATGATCAAAATGAGAAACTTACTGATAAAACCCTGATGTAGACAGTATAAAGTTGATCTAATACTTCGGGTTTATTCTGAGTCTTCCAGTATGCAGGATGTACAGGTATTGGGAATACCTGAGGGTGATGTGATCATAAACGATTGTATAACAATGACGCTTCCATTCCTAGGGAGTGATGAAACGGGTCTAGATTTTAGCGACTTCTCTCAGTAGAGAAGTAATCTAATCTTAGTCCAAATGTTGGACATTAATCTGAATGTGATTCATATGTAATGAGAAGATTAGATTCACGATCTTGATTTAATCAAGCATCTATGTGAGGCCCGAGATCTGGATTTGAGATGTGATCTCAATATCCAAGTCACTATACGTGGAACAATACAATCACCCTGTCCTTATCTCCAAGTATTCGCGGAGAAAGCGCATTATCCTTGAAAGGGTTCAGGATAATTTCATTGTTGATATTATGTATCCGAGCAGTGAGAAAATGGATAATTAAATGTGATTTAATTATCATGAGTAATATGAATTTGATTCATATTATAAAGAGAGTTATCTAAGATAATTGAATGTGATTTAATTATCAAATATGTGAATAATGTGAATATGATTCATATTATTTGGGCACATGAGAATAGAGATCCAAGATGATTAAATGTGATTTAATTATCATGGATATGAATAATTTGGATAGCAATATCCATATTACTTATATATGTTATAAATATGATTTATAATATATAAGAGAGAGCTATTTGTAATTTATATTTGTTAATTAAATGTTGATGTGAATTGGATTCACATTGGATATTAAATTGAAAATGTAATTTACATTTTATTTTGGGTTGTGAATATGATTCACAAATTTCCAATGGCAAGATTGCAATATTCACAAAATAATTATGAATTATTATTGTAGAATATTTTACAATAAAAGTTGTTGGAAATTACGGGAGAAATTAATGGAGATATGTAATCTTGTGAGATTACATGGATTTGTCTCCACCATGGAGAGATGGTGGACGACCACCAATTCCACAAGGAAATTGGTAGCCGTCCCCACCACTCCTAATGTGGAGATCTCCATGCAAATCTCTCCATAATCGCTTGATCTAATTTAGAATTGAAATATATTTGAGATGTCAAATATATTTGATTTAAATTAGATTATTATTTGTTGTTTTTACCAACAACAATCTTGACCATTGGATGGGACATAAATCAATCTCATCCATTGATTTTATATATCCCATGGATTGAGATCCATGGATCCCAAAACCCTATAAAAGGAGAGGCACCCCATTGCTCTTCTTTACACAATGCTTGAGAAGCAAGTCTCTCTCTCTCTCTCTCTCTTTCTCTCTACACGTCTACTCTCTCTCCCTCTCATGGCCGTCCACCATGGATGCCCTAGAGAGGTTCTCCATCGCCGCAGCGTCATCGTTATGCTGCCCGATCGTCTGCTTGTGGATCTCCGTCTCCTTCGGCGCGCCTCGCTCGTGAAGAAGACGTCGGATCTTGTGTGTTGAGATTAGGAGATCCACCGCTTGGATCTCAACATGGATTGCGAGAAGCACACGATTCATCCCCGCGCTCGTAAGCTTCTCCTCCGTCGGATCGGACTTGAGACAGGAGGTCTCTTCGTTTAGAGACTCGATTGCAACCACGCTTCAAGAGGTAATCCTATTACTTGTTTGTGGTTTAGACGAAATGATCCGAGAAGTGTTCTTGGATCATGTGTTTTTGTCGCATGAAAATATTTTGAATTCCGCTACATCGAGCAACTAGTGTGACTAGTTGCTCCTCGTCGTATTCGATACGACGCTCACGCTTCCGTGATGCGCTTGAGGATTATACCATATCCTTCAATTCCCCCCTGAACCGCTGACAGTCGAACTGTCTGTCGATTCTTAAGAGATCATATCATTGCACAGTTTGGAATTTCCAAAATTCTAATATCAGATGGGAGTAGCCATTTCATTAACAGAGAGATGACGTAGTTAACGCGACAATTCTAAGTAGAACATCGTGTCTCTTCACCATATCACCCACAGTCCAATGACTTAGCTGAATGTTTAAACATGGAGATAAAGACCATCCTGCAATAGCTTGTGCGTTCAGATTGAGAGAACTGGTCTCAGCTACTTGATTCAGTTCTTTGGGCTTACAGAATCACGTACAAGTCACCATTAGGAATGTCTCCTTACCGCATGGTGTATGGCAAGCCATGTCATTTACGTATTGGGCTAATACATAAATATTTATGGGCCATCAACATTTGCAACTTGGACTCTGAGAAAGCCGGGAAGAACGGAAAAGTGGATCTGAACAGATTACTGGAATTCATAGATTATGAATATGACAATATCCTGATGTACAAGGAGAAGGTCAAAAGGTGGCACGACAAGCATATTCGTCGCAAAATCCTTCAAGGCGGGTCAGAAGATGTGGTTGTTCGATGTGAAATTGAAGACCTTTCCAGGAAAGCTGAAGAGCAAATGGACTGGGCCGTTTATAGTGAGGCGTGTGCGTGACAATGGAAGTGCAATGATATATGATTTGTCAGCTGACGCACAATCATTTGTTGTCAATGGACAGCTTCTGAAACCCTATCTTGAACATGACACACTTCTATTTTTCGTTGACTCAATCCAAGTAATCTATGATGATGAGCCGAATACTTCCATAGAGGCAGTAGACGACAAAGCAAATCAAAATATTTTTGAATGAAATTTCTTCTTTTCTTCTTTTCTCTATTTAATTTCTTATTCTTTCGAAAAGGTGTCGTCCCCTTCATCATTGCTACACTTAGGACACACTTTGTACTAAGTATAGGGGGTGTTCACCCCGAGTTGTGCAGATCTCTTATTTTATCTTCATTTATCTTTTCTTCTTTTCATTTTCGTTTTTCTTTTTCTACCAAGAAAGGTGCCGCCTTTTTTGCCAGTCTTCTATACTTAGGGCATACTTTGTCCTAAGTATAGGGGGGTGTACACCCCAAGTTCTGTCATTCTTTGATCCTCTCCATTGTCTCCTCTTATTGTCTATATATAGGGATATCTTACCATAAGTATAGGGGGAGACAGTCTGAGTATGACCTGTTCAATGTCACCCTTGACCCTCCCTGCCTTGTGTACAGTCTGCTATACTTAGGATTAGTTTATCCTAAGTATAGGGGGTGGTCGATTTCTCCTTCTTTCATTCATTCTGTATTCATTTATTCTTTAAACTTTTCTATACTCAGTACGAGTTTTGTCTTCTCTTTGTCTCTCGATCTATGAGGACATAGCTCAAGTTAAGTATAGTGGGGTCGTATATGCTCCGTATATACTTTAGTCATAACTCGTACTTTTGTATTTTTAGTAATAATTATGACTAAAAATACTGACTAATTCATTAAAAACACTTAATAAAAGATGCACATTGTTCCTCAATTTTTTTTGTATATATTGATTAATAAATTAGGTAAGAAAGTTTTTTACAAAATATTTGAAAAATATTTTGAAAATCTTTTTGAAAAATCCTTTGAAAACTATTTTAAAAATGTTTTGTAAAATATTTTCAACCTGTGTAAAAATATTTTGTTTGTAAAACTTCTTTTCTTTGTGTGAAATAAAATGCTTGAAAAACTATTTGCAAATGTTTGTAAAATGGTTGCAAAAATATTTTGAAAATTTTATATATGCTATTTGAAAAATCTTTGCAAAATGAGTTTCAAAATTGTTTCTAAAATTTATTTTGGATTATAGCTTTCAAAATTATTTGTAAAATCATTTTGAAATAAGTTTGAAGAATATATATCGCACTAAAATTCTTTATATGTATATATGGATATAAAAATGACCACTTACCCCTTGTAAATTCTTAAAAACCTAACTCTTGTAAATATAAGATGCACCCTCGTATAGTATTTGTACCTAGTTTTTACCCAAAATATTTTGTTTTCAAAATTCACAAAAATATTTGCAAAACCAAAAATACCCAAAAATATTTGCAAAATCTTTTTGAAAAATACCAAAAATTTGCATTTGCATCATCTTTTTCAGAAACCCATAAAAAGTTTAAAAGTTTAAAAATTGCATCACAAAAATATTTTCTGCATTGTATATAGTATTTGCATAGCATTCGCATTTTCGGATTGAGTTTGATAATTGAACAAGTATAAGTAAAATATGAAGATTTGAGCTTGGTTTGATCTTAAATCTACCAAATAACAGGAACCTTATAGGAGCTGGAATTGAGGCACTTCAGGTCTAGTTGACTTAATTCTTTTAGAATCATGATACTTGGTTCATTGAATTCTTGACTGCCTAAGTAGAGTATTTTGGAGCACACACACGTCTCTTGTTGATGATGACCTAACTTGGACACCTGCACCTTTCACTTGGCTCAACTCAGTTGGAGTGGTGAGGGGATTGGATTTGTCGGTATGAGATGCACACAAGTGGAAATATTTGTCCTCGTATAGGGAGGGAAGTGCACCCCAACCCGTCCAGTAGCAGAGACGTCTAAAGACAAGAGAGTATGGGTTGAAATAATGCTTCAAAAGAGGGATAGTCTATTGTGTCAAGAGGAAAAACTCCTTATGTAAATGATGATGTATATAGTATTAAAAAAAGAAAAAGCAAAAACTCCAAAAAAAGTAGACATGCCTGATTGAAAATAAAATGCCTGTCGAAATGTATATATTTGTGTAGTCAATAAGCAAGCTTGAGATTCAAAGTCATATCATGTGAGCCTGCAATTGGATGACTTAACTACACTGGTCATGCATCCTATGATAGGTAGCTACACTAGCTATCATCTATTCTTCTCTTCACCTCCTCCTCTTGAGCTGGTTGTCACTTGAACTTAGAAGGGATACTCCGTTCCTCAAGGAAGGAGTTGTTGGATTGGGGAATCACTGGGTTGTCATACTGGAGAAATCAGTCTCTTTATCATTTCAATTGAGGGGAGCCACTATCACATACATTGTACAAGTAAGATTCATAGTCATAAGGGTTTGCGTATGAGTTGAAGTATTCTGACATGATATTGATGGGACTTGAGCAAAGTTTTGGGATTTTTGAAGGCTGTTGAATTTCAAATCTAATTCCCAATAAGATTCCGATTGCACTAAAATTCTAAAGATCTGACTTAAGCTCCAAACTTTGATTTTGTGAAGACAAGTTCGACAATTAAACTTAATCCACTTTCTTTCTTTTTCTTTTGTTTATTTTCTTTTCTGCACTTATTGAATAAATGTTTGCTAGGGACTAGCAAAGGAAAGTATAGGGGGTGATGAATCCCCATTTCATCACCTTTATTCTATAATTTGGGCCTTAAAAATCCTGATAAATGCATGTAAATATGCTTAATTTGAGCAAATTAACATTCATTCTTTATTGTTCAAAATACTGTATAAAATATTATTTTTAATGCAAAATTATAGAATAAAGAAAAGAAAAAGAATAAAATATCAAAGATATTTTATGACCTTAAACCTGAAACCTAGGCATCTCGATGACTAAGTTGACAAGGAATAAAGTAGGGGGAGATAAGGGCCAAAATTCAATAAAAATCTCTTTTATTCATTCATTATTTATTTATTTTTGGGACCCATTTTATTTTCCACTTTTTATATTCAAATAAAGAAACTTTGAACATGAAAGTTGTAGATAATAAAATATAGAAAAATAAAAAATTGATTTCATACAAAAATAATATACAAAGTAAACGTTACATTCTGAATAAAAGTTCAAAATCCCAACTTCCCAGACCCATATCTCTCAAATAAAAACTCAAAATATATCAAAATTACCTTTAATTGTATATAACTTTTAATAAGCTATTTAATTAAGGTGTTCATATTTTTTGAGTTAAGGTGTGAAAGTTATGTTTCAGCCCCCTATTGTATAATATACCTAATTAAAATAATCATTTTATTTATTCTTTATTATTTTTATAATTTTATATTTTTATAATTTTGTAAATATTATTTATATTATATTTACATATTAAAACTAAAATAAAACAATAAAGAAAACATTAAAATAAAATATGTATATAAAATACATAGATAAATATACAATAACTATACATATACAATAAATAGTCCTATTTATTTAAGTGTATACATTATATCAGAGAAAATATAATAAAAATATATTTATGTATATAAAATAAGTTATAATTATATACAATAATAGAATAAAATAATAAAATCAAAAATACAAAATAAAAATAAAATACTCCAAAATAAAAAACAAATATACCTATAAATTATACCTTAAACTTAAACTTGTTAATAATACCTCGAATTTGGAATTTACAAATAATTTAAGGCTAGGCTTTTCATGTGGACCAACCAGGCCACGTCTCTTGTTGGTCGCGGTCAACTATCTAACCCTACGCATGCGCCTCTGACAACCTCACTTTGACCCGAGCTTAATCAATTTTTGCAGATCGCTCCTTTCATCCTTTTGCCTTGATCATGTTGTATCTTTTTGTCCTCGATCTTTGATGAATCATGCCCATGCGTCACCTCGAAGATTAATCACTGGAGTGCATGATACCCATCGATGGTCTCAATTTTTTTCTCCTCCTACACTCTCCTACGGCTTGAAGAAGAATCAAGCTGCCTTCGCTTCACTAGAGTGTACCGACACTCCTAAGAAAGCCTCTCCAACTCATCGGACCCTAGCAAGAAAAAAGAATGAAAGAATGTGTCAGAGATACAAGTATAAAAATATGAGCAAGAGAAAAATGAATCAGACACAATGAATATGAATAATGAAAAAAATGTAGAAAAAATAAAAAAAAATAAATAGAGATTTACAAATCAAGAATAGTAGGTCAAATGAAAAACCTAACTACCCTAGTCGTGCCTCCCCAGCAACGGTGCCATTTTGTTGGCAAGGATTTTCAGTTGGTTTTTATTTATAAAAATAAATGCAATGTCATTGCAATCCAAAGAATCCCTCAACAAAAAATTATTTTGATTCTCAAACTAAAATAATTCCAAAAATGAATGTTGTAAGAAAATTTTGCTATTTATTTTACCTGTATAGCAACAGGATTAGACCTGGCCAAAGTTCGGGCCAGGTGAGTGGATCTCTTTCTCTTTTCCCTAGATTATGGTCTAAATAAGATAAGTACGGAGGTCAGCTACTTCCTCTTCTACTCTTTGCCTGCTCCGGATTCTCTGAATAATGTGAATGGATTCACTTAAGGAATAGATATATGAGATTACGGTGAGAAAGGGACTGTCGACTTTTGATATAGTGAGGCCAGAAGGGAAGTGAACATCCTTCTTTATACTCCCCATGACCTAGCCCTGAACCTTCGCCCCGAGGGGGCACTCTCTCTATTGACTGTGCCCAGCTCTGGAAAGCCTCAACCCTACTTCGACTGACCTAGCTCGATTTCCTTCCTCTCTATAGATAGAGCGAGGACTGATTGAGGCGCCGCTACTTCTATCCCCCTGAAGAGAGTGAATGCCTATTTGTCCCCCCCCCCCCCCAGCATCCCCGCCTGTGCTCCAGGGGCGTCCAAGCGCTCCAGGCACCCACACCACCACGCCTAGGCCCCTCCCGCGCCACCGGCACCCGTGCGTCCAAGCACCCCCTCTCCCAGGCCACTCCGTGCCCGGGTCTGCGCACCCAGGCTCCTCCCACGCCCAAGCATCCAGGTCTATGCACCTAGGCTCCTCCCGCACCCAGGCACCGCTGCACCATGTTCCTCCGCGCCCAAGCACCCCAGTGTCCAGGCCTCTACGCATCATGTTCCCTGCGTGTCCAGGCCTCTGTGCATCCTGGTCCCTGCACGTCCAGGCCTCTGCGTATCCTGGCCCTTGCGCCCCTACGCGTCAAGGCCCCTGAGCTGTGAGTCAGCCCTTCCACAAATAGTTCTGCACCAGAGAGCATGATTTCGGACCTCTAAGTCACGTTTTCCGATAAGTGACGAGGATTAGTAAGGATGGTTGTATGAGTCTACACGTACAACAAATCCTTCATATGATTCTGTAGACTCGTCTACTCCCTAGTTGAAATTCCGTTATTTGGCTATTTTATCATAATGTTAGACAACAAGGGTGACATCTTCTCGTCCGGAGCCTTCAAGGTCTCGGCTCCCATCACTAAGATGGATGGGACCAACTATGAGTTGTGGTCCATGCGATTTCTCACCCTCATGCAATGCAACAACAAGGAGCACATCCTGACAGATCTAGAGCCAATGGATAAGACTGGGGCAAATGCTTATTGGAAGCAAGATGATGTGTACGCACGTGTTCGGCTTTGTGGGACTCTTGCTACAATGATAGCCAATGATATTCTAACTCAACCCACTGCCAATGCAATGAGGGACACTTTGGCATCCACCTATGCACAGACGAAGAATGGGGCCAAGATCCTTCAACTACAGTGTGATATCTACAATACCAAGAAGAATGGCCGCCCCTGCATGTTTACTACTCTTCGCTGCGTGGCATGTTTGAAAAGCTTCATAGCTACATGCTCATTACGACGTCTACTGAAGATGTATATGAACTCCATGATGGTTGGAGTTACCATGGCTGAACTTGATACATAATATGATGCTGCACATACTCATTTTCTTACTGGATCAACCATTCCCCCTATAGAGGAGGCCTATAGCCATCTCAGCCGGATCATCATCCCTTCGACAGCCACGCCCTCGCACTCCTCAGCGATGGCCACTTCTTATGGTCGAGGTGGGGCGATCCAACCTAGAGGATGCACACCTCGAGGAAGAGGCGTGGGACGCCAACGTGGTCCCTACACCTACTATCGCAAGCCTGGACATGTAGAGGATACATGCTATCAGAAGCATGGATATCCTATTTCTTGTCGAGCAACATAGCATATTGTATCTTTGTATACTTCTGCTCCCCAGACCGATCCTCGCCTGGATGATATTGTCTCTCGTATTCGAGAGATCATGACTCCTTTTACTGACAATACCACTACAGATACTGCAGCAGCAACTAGAGCCTCTTCGAGCTCCTCAGGTATCACCTATGCCTTTTCTGGTAGTACGAATACATACATGGCAGAATGGATTATGGATTCTGGTGCTTCTCACCACTTGTGTGGAGACAGAATGCTGTTGAGGTCCTATAGGGCTATACCACCTAGCAGATGGGTTGTCATTGCTAATGGCGACCACTTACCTGTTATAGGATAGGGGGAGGTGCATTTGACACCATCCATGCACCTGAAGAATGTTTTATATGCTCCTGCCTTTCAGATGAATTTACATTCTATTAGTCAGATCACTAAGGATCTGCATTGTTGTGCCATCTTTAACCTCTCATCTCTTGTGTTTCAGGACATACTCACAAGCAGGGTGATTGGGCGTGTCCGTGAGTAGCGAGGACTCTATAGACTAGTCCAACCTCCTCATGCTAGTGTTTTTAATATTCCTACTGGACATGTCTCTCCTTATCTATGGGACCTTAGGTTTGGACATCTTCCTCTGCAGAAGCTATGCCATGTTCTCCCTTAGATTTATACGGGATCCTCCTTTCAGTGTGAGGCATGTGAACTTGGGAAGCATCACCGTTCCTCTTTTCCATCCAGTCAGAGTCAGAGCAGTTCTCAATTATTTGAGCTCTCTCATTTAGACATTTGGGGTCCTAGTCGTGTTCTTGATCACCAAGGACACCGTTTTTATCATGTAGCTGTCGATGATTTTTCTAGACTACCTGGGTTTTCTTATTGAAGAATAAGTGTGAGACTGGATCCGTTATCAAGTACTTTACTAATGAATTAAAAAATATTTTTCAGCTAATGTCAAGTATCTCCATTCTGATAATGCCTTGGAATTTCGCACCTTATAGCTTTCCGAGTTTCTTAGATCCCATGGCATTGTTCACCAGACCTCATGTGCTTACAGTTACCAACAAAACGGTATTGCCGAGCGCACCATCACCTACTTTATGTAACCAGAACATTGTTAATATAGAGTCGTGTTCCTCATGCTTACTGGGGTGATGTTGTCCTTACTGCTTGCTATTTAGTAAACCATATTCCCTCGTCCATGTTGGGAGAGAACATTCCTTTCTTGATTGCGTTTCCATAGAAGGATCTTTTCCCTCTTACACCTCGTGTGTTTGGATCTGTTGCCTTCGTTCATGATGTCTCCCTTGGGCGTGACAAGCTCTCTCCTAGAGTTGTTAAGTGTGTTTTTGTAGGCTACTCTCCTACCCAAAAGGGGTATCGCTGCTTTGATCTTCTAAGGCAGAAATACTTTGTTAGTGCTGACGTTACTTTCTTTGAGTCTGTCATGTATTTCTCTCCTATAGGTGATAGAATTGCTCCATCTAACTCTGATGATGAGATATATATACCACCACCTCCTACAATTGGTCCTTCACCTACTCCTCCTCTTCTACCATCTCCTCCACCTCCTCCACCTCCTCTTTTGGTTCAGTTTTTGCCTCGTGTTTTTCCTCGCAGGTCTCGTTCTGTTCGCCATGCTCACAGCCATTGCCCATCATCCAGCAAGCCTCAGGTATGTAATGAGCATATTATTTCTACTGATGGCACTACTGAGTTGATTGTGCAACAAGATTTGAGTCAGGATGAGCAGGTGCCCTCTGGCATCGGACTTGGCAGATGATCTTGACGTACCGATTGCTCTACGAAAGCAGAAACGGGTGTGTGCTATTTACCCTCTTTCAGCCCAGGTTTGTTTGAGCAGATTGTCAGAGGATTTCAGGAGATTCACTTTGGCACTATCAATAGTGCAGATACCACAGACATATCAAGAGGCTCTCAAAAATAGCCAGAGGAGGTTAGCCATGGTGGAGGAGACGACTGCGCTATAGTCACGTGGTACGTGTGATGCGCTCGAATTTTGCCTCTTTAGTTATCTAAAATTGTAGTATAGGAGACGGAATTCGATTCAATAAAAACCGCAACCTTTAATGTTTTAGAGTATTTTTAACTTGACAAGTCTACCAAGGTCGAACAAAGGGAATAATGATTTTTAGTTGTGTGATCTTAAATTAATTTAAATAACTAATTAAATGTTCAATTAATTTCTGTGTCAGAAAAAATAGAAAATATGATGATGATGCAATGCGAAGAAAAATAAACTGAGCGGTGATGGAGCTCAGGATATATGATTTTACACGAATTCAATCCTTGAATAATATGTTCTATAATTCCTCAAATAGTAATCACAAATAAAAAAGGATTGAACTCAAGAGATGCTCAAATTGATTCCAATGCTTCAGGTTAATAAATCAATTGATACTCGTAATAATTTAAAGCAAAATATCTGGCCTCAGAATTTATTTGATTTATTCCTCAAATAATCGACAATAAGATTAAAGGAATAAATCTTAGTTAACCCCCCTGCAAAAGTTAAATCCCCAGAGATATCCAAATTACTATAAAGGGATCAAATAAATTCAGGCCATCTCTCTTAAATCTCTACAAATACAATCAAGGATCTTCTCAGTAAAGAATCACACAAATATGTCAAAAGGTACCATGCATTAATCATCAGAGATCCTCAAATAATAGTCATCATAAATATAGCCTCAGATCTGTCCACAAGTTGTATAAGATGAAAGTGCTTGGAATAAGTTTCAAAATGACATATTATATGCTAAAATCAGAGTTCGGATGAAAAAGATATGCTAAATTGAAATATCAGGGACTGAAATGCAAAAAAAAAGAGAAATATTTCTTCTCAATTAAGTCCCTAGAGGGACTTATCTGTAATTTCGGAGATTCGGCTGGAGTCTTCTACAATTTAACCTTAACGTGGGGTTTTTCTAAAAATAACAAAACAAAGAGGGCCTTCGTACAAAATTCCCAGTGCCTCATGTGTGCGGTACGTGACGCTGACGTTAGCGAACATACGGGACCTATGTGCTATTATTATGGAACTGGGGAGAGGTTTGCAATTTCTCCTCCAACAATTATTTTGGAACTCGGGGAGGGGTTTGCAGTTTCTCCTCCAACGGACGTGCGAAGCATGTGATTGGGAGGTCAGCGTGGGAAGCTGAGGCTCGAGCGAGAAGATGAGGCTCAGAAACTGAGCTGTGATGTGGCAGCGGGATGGTGCTTGGTCGACCTGAGCCTCGAGGCTGGGAAGAGACTTGGGGATGGGGGGGAACGAGGTGCAGCACGAACCGTTGGATCCCCCGATCTAACAGTTGCTGCTCCAGCAGTGAAAAGCGACGGTCGGCGGAGACGCTGGTGGTGGGCGATCGAGGGGTGGGCGGCCGATGGCGGTGGCACAGGTGCGAAGCAGAGTCGATGCACATGGCAACGATAGCCGTGGCGCGGTGGAGGAACGATGAGGGTGGAGCGGAGCGGTTCTCCGCGATGGCACAGGCGTGAAGCTTTGATGGCGAAGAAGGTTCGCTGGAGCTGGATCGAGCCCTCAGCTGGGTGCACGAGTAACAAAAGGTGGTTTGCCGTGGGAAACCAAGGAGCTCGAGGGTGTGCAGGCAGCACGAAGGGGTGGTGGCGCTACGGAGGTGCGGTGAAGGGTGTTATAGTGAAGATACTTGAGCGAAGGCGAGGGCGGCATAGAGAAGCAGAGGGGGGAGAAGAGGCAAAAGAAGAAGAATACAATGATGGCGTTCGCCTAAGATGGAGGGGATACATCCTCCTCCTATCTTTGTCAGCGATCATGGGTGGAGGACGACATGGCTGAGCAGCTGCTGGAAGCTCTGCAATTGGGAGGCGCACTCTCTGGATCGTGCCCGAAGAGGTTGGAATCTCGAGCCGCTGTCACCGACCGAGCTAGAAGAAGGAAGATCAAGGAGATGGTCGGTCTGAGGTGCGCTTTATAGGAGGAGGAGAAGGTCGGTGTTACGTGAGAGAGGTGGACGTTACATGGGCGGGGTGGTGTCACGTAACGGCGAGGGTGATGGCGGCGGAAGGGGAGGGGGCGTTGGCTGAAACGGTCTGGAAGGGGGAAGAAGATGGTCATGTGCTTGGCACGTGACCAGGGAGAGAGAAGAGAGTGAGTCATGAGCCAAGCACGTGATGGGGGCAGCGACATGCGAGAGAAATGGGGTGCCACGTGGCACGCCCTGGGACTGCCACATGGCACCCCATAAAAATTTCAAAACTAAAAGGGTAAGAAAATAGAAAAGAAATAGAAGTAGACATCAAATTAAAATACTTTCTTCATGAAAGTAGTTCGTATAGACGAGATCTACAACTTTCATGAAGGATCCAGGAGCAAAAGAGTCATCTATACAATGTGGTATTTTTTGTGGTCTCCCTGTGTATAGAAAATCGACTTTTGGGGTTTGTAATTTTTTGGTGGTTTTAAAAGATGATAAAAAATCTAGAAAAAATGATAAAATAAAAGACACTTAATCACATATTAATCTAATTTTTGGATTTTTAATGAATAATAATATAAGGAAATAAAATAAAAGTACGAAATAAACAAATTTTGTACAGACTCACAAAGGACACTCGGACTCAGTCAGTTTCTTTGATTTCAGTCTTGATGTAGATTTGGATTTTTATGCTGCTCAATATAACTTTTATCAAAGAACACTAATGAAGAAGACATAAAACTAAAAGGTTTAATTAAGTACATAAAAAACTTAGGTCAAAAATCACAAAAAGCTAAAGTGCGCAAAAGAGGCCCAAAACCCAACTTTCACATTTGAGCTCTGAATTTTATGAAATTGATGTTCTTTTAAAGGTATTTGAAAATGAGTACTTTAAAAGTGAGTAGACCAAAATCAAACACTCTATGAGGGAGATATGCACGTTTTTGTCTGTCGAATGTGAAATAAGGACTTGGGTTTATTTGACACTTATTTGAGTTAGTATTTTTTTGTATTTTTTATTTATTCTTGTTAGTAATATCTACACAATGGAAGTGATTTTATGCCAATCAGAGTTAGGATGAATTAATTAAAAATATGGGAAGTTAGCAGCTTTTTAGGCCAATTTACACATTAGGCAATTATGCATGATGAAATGCGAATATTATTTACGCATGTATGAATGCTAATGATGCAATATTAATAAGTAAATACAAACGAGATTTGGGAAACAGGGCCTAATTGACCAATTTAACATGATGAATATGAGATTCATCATACCCCTATACTTAAACCATGCTCGTCCACGAGCATCAATGAATGAATAACTTTGTTGGATAAATCCCTGATTGTTCGTGTGAATTTTCAAGGCTTAATTCATCAAAGACCCTTAATTTGAATGTTTTTAAAATCCTGATCTCAACCTTTCTTTAATCAGAAGGAATCCAACTTCTCTATTTCTCAGACTCTCTGTTTGTACATATAATATAAGGATATGACTTTCAGTGTATTGCATTCATGAGAGTCGAGTTGAGGCATCCCCCAAAGTTCCAGTCCAGGAGACTCTCCTCTAGACCTAATCCTCAACACTAGAGAATAAGTCGATTCTTGCATTCAATCCACTGTCTCATTAGTTTGTCAGATTGAAACTGTTGATGAATGTCCAGATGATGGAGGGTATAGGATTGTATATATTTTTCTCTCCCTCACATTGAAACAAGGGGCCTCTCGAGTGCCTTATTACTCAACACAAGTATATTTTTATTTTTGTTTAGCAATGTGTCCTTCAAGAGAATTCAGAGTCGTCTGCACTTGTTTTTCTGGGAGTACATCGGGGTGTGCCCCTTTTGAGTATCTAAGATACCTTCGACACCCAGATTTGTATTACTATACGATGCAGAGCCCTTTTATGGTGCTAGCCCGACTCCTTGGTCCTAAAAGCGTTTGGCCGAAGTGGACACTTTGAAAATGATTGGGAGTGCTCGCCTTTGGTGGAAGCTCTTTGTAATTTGACTTTAAAGGTTAGAGCTTTTCTTTGAATATTTCTTTATTTTCTTTTATTTTTGGCTAGCTCCACTGCTTTTAACAAGAGTTAGCGCACATTGATCAACAATTATTTAGTTTTATCACACCCCGGCACATAGATCAATATCAAACGATAGCATGCGAACTTGTTCTCATACTGGCTAGGGTCTGCTAACACTCAGGTTTCTTGAAGCCTTCATTAACTTTATCCCGACCTCGAGCATCATTTGATCGGGTCTAAACTTAAATCTCTAGTCCCAGTTCCTCAAGTGATAACTCAACTCATCTCATCAATCATGCAGTTGTGAAAGTGATGTGTTGATCATATTCTTTAGAGGGTAGAGATGAAGAGTGCAATTTAGCGCTCAAATCTGAGTGATAGTGAATGTGTCAGGAATATACCAACCAAGGAATGCATGAGATGCTTGATGAAATGCAAGACCATGAGTGAATTTTTTATGCAAAAGTTTTTTTTTTGGTTTTTTGATGACCATGTATTATTTATAGAAAGAATTTAGTATATTATACATAATAAACACTACTTGTACCCATCCCTGATTTTAGATGAAAACAATTAAAGTATGAGCTATATATAAAGTATGTAGAAAATATACAAACCCCTCATTACTTAACTAGTGCTATGTCCTCATGGCACAAAGTGAAATGTAGACATAGCTCGTATTAAGTATAGTTGAGCGAAAAAGAAAGAACTCGACATGCCCCCCTATACTTAGACTTTTAAGGGAATAAGCATAGCGGAAAAGCATGAAATGAGACAGTCGAGGGTGAGCGGGAAAAATAGAAGCGATGTATACACAATGGTACCAGTCCCCCTATAATTAGGCTCAGGTCAACCTAAGTATGATTGGATAATTACAAATGGGGAGCCGAGTAGATTTACGGATGTACAAGGTCAAGGAGGTTTGCGATGAACCTTCTTACGGGAGTGGGGTGGGAGATAATATGGAGATGTGGAGGGGGTGAAGAGGGGCGGATAAGGAAGACCAGCCGTTATCAGATTCGTCCTTAGAAGAATAGTAGTCATACGTAGAGGATCTCTGACTATTGTTAATCAGAGGTAAGTGCCCTTGGATAAGAGATGTACTTATTGCACTTACCTGATGAACCACTTCAGGACCGGATGAGGACTCTTCAAAAATTATCTTGTGTCTACGATCAAAGGTGAATTTCTTGGTCGGTTTGTTTCTGTGAGAAGCATTGGGAGGAAGATAGACAATCTCCATCTCCCTATCTTAAGTAACCGGTGTGGCGTTTATGAGTTCCTCGTCAAATGAATCCCCATAAAAGTTGACCAATTCTTGTAGGGTCATTGATGAATCCACATTTCATTATCTTTATTCTATCATTTTGGCCTCAAAAACCCTGGCAAATGCAGGTGAATACCCTTAACTAATGCATCTTTGCATTCATGCATTTGTGTGTAAATAATGTATAAAATACTATTTTTAATGCCAAAATTATAGAATAAAGAAAAGAAAAGAAAAAGAATAAAATATTGTAAATATTTTATGACCCAAAACCCCGAGACCTAGGCATCTAGATGAATAGATCGACAAGGAATAAAGTAGGGGGGAGATAAGGGCCAAAATACCAATAAAAATACCTTTTATTTTATTCATTCTTTATTCATTTTAGGACCTATTTTTGGTTCCACTTTTTAAACCTCAAATAAAGAAACTTTATTCATGAAAGTTGTAGATAATTAAATATAGAAAAAAAACAAAATTGATTTCATACAAAAATAATGTACATATAAAGAGTTATGATATGAATAAGATTCCAGAATCCAAACTTCCCAGACCTGTATTTCCCTAATAAAAACTCAAAACGCATCAAACTCACCTTTAATTGTATATAATTTTAAATAAGGTATTTAATGAAGGTGGTTTTGCATTTCGCGGAGCTACGGTTTGAAAGTTGAGTTTTGAACCCCTATTGTATACTTGTACATATTAAAATATTCATTTTATTGTTTATTCATTATTTTCATAATTTTATATTTTCATAATTTTGTAAATATTATTTATAATAAAGGTGTACATTAAAATCGGAATAAAAAACTCAAGAAAATACAAAAAAATACATGTATATAATACATAGGTATAATACCAATACATATACCTATATAATTAATACTCTTATTTTATTAAATGTACAAAGTACATCAGAAAAATAAAATAAAAATACATTTAAGTGTATAAAAATATGTTATAAATTTATAAATTGATAAACCAAAATAAATAAATCAAATACACAAAACAAAAATAAAAGACTAAAATATATAGAAGAATATACCTATATAGCCTATAAAATGCAACTTGTAATTATACACCTATAATAAATAAATAAAAATCACTATAAAATAATTTATAAAACAACAAACACTTTTCATTTAATAATCTAAAATTAATAAAATTCATTTATTATTTTAAAATGAATTTCGAAACATTTTTTTGGGATTTTTCCTGGTTGGTCCACGTGGACCAACCAGGTGACAGCCCACGTTGACCTCGGTCAACTGGCTGTCCTCCCCCATGTGACTTTGTCATAGCTACGTTTGACCCCCTTCTTTGCGATTTTTTCGAGGACAAAGCTTGAATTATTTCACGCAAGTTCCTTCTTGTCTTTTCTTCCTTGAACAATGAGGAATCTCGCCTAGGTGATTCCGTGGGCTACGAATCTCTGTCAGTGCCTCGTTCTTCCTCGCCTACTCGCCAATCATACAAATACACACCTTCTTCCCCTTTTGAATTTTGAACCCCTCTTGCACAGGCTTCGCTCCACCTTTCGTGCCCAATCGATCGAGGAAGGTGACAGCTTCCTTCGTCGAGCGTCAGGCTTGTCGAGCGAGCTCCGAGGCGGCTGCAACCACCTCTGGCGACCACCACTGCCGTCGAGGTTCATCCTCAGGTGACCCACCTTCGAGGACCTCCCTTCTTCTCCTTATTTCTTTTGCATTTTATTCACTATAGCCGTAGGAACCTGCCGCCACCCTCCGCTTCATTTTTCACATATCCAATCGTCATCACGAGCACCTCGCCGGAGTGTACCTCCGGCCATCATCTTGCACCGCCGTCTCGCGCCGCCATTCCACCCCCGCGAAGTCCAGGCATTTTGCCCTGGACCCTCTCATGCCTTTTTGCAGGTCTACGTACGTTGAAAAGGGCCTGGGGCTCATTTTGAGCTTCGTCGGAGGACCTTGGAGCAACCTAGCTCTGTCACCCCCTTGCGAAGACCTCGGCCTTCGTCTAGGGTTTTTGGAGCCCCCAGGAGCTAGAAGAGACCCCCAGGAGCTCGCAACCCATTTTTGGAGTTAGAAGACCGCGGGAGGACGCTGATCGAGGGCAGTGAAGTTCACCTCGCCGGTGCTTCTTCCCTGTTCTTGCTCAACCCTCCAGCGCCGTCGGATCGAGGCCGGAGCTCCAGGTATACGTTAGCCGTTGGATCTCCCCGCAGCCCAGTCGTCTGATCCACCCGTGGAGATCTAATCGTGGCCTTCCGTGTCCGAACCGTCATAGGGTGTTCTGGAGCCGCCACGCGTCAAGTGAACACACGCCCGCCGTTGGATGCGCCAGGCGTTGGGTATTTTGCACCGAACCCCTCTCCATTTTGTTATTTAATTATTAGTATTTAAACTTTCATCTGTAGTGTAAAATATTGTAATATTTGCATTTAGATCCCTCTGCTTTCATTATTTGCATTTAGGTCCAATCCACATTATCTCACGTGACCTGTGCACGCGGGGTGTTGGAAATTTTGCAAAGGACCCCCCCCCCCCGAGGTTTTTTATATTTCACTTTAGCTCAGGAACTATTTAATTAAGTGTAATAGTTTTGGAGAAATTGCAAGTACACCCCCATGTTTTTGATAATTACATATAGATCCTCGCTAGGCGCGTGTCAGTCACGTGCGCGGTTGGGATTTTTGCAGGCGTGCCCTTGCAGGTTTGTGTATTTGCATTTGGTCCTGGAAATTGGTTTATTAGTTGTAAATTTTGTGGAAAATTGCACTTTGGCCCATGAACTTCTGGATATTTGCATTTATACCCCTGTCAGCAGTGTATTTTCTTTTTGTTGAATCTATTTAATTCATGCATCTATAAAATTCCAAAAATCACCAAAAAATCAAGTTAAGTTTTCGTTGCATTGTACTTACACGCCATATTTTTGTTTTACATTTTTATTGCATTTTCATATTTATAAAAATTCAAAAATATGCATTTTTGTTATTGTTTGCATTAGAAAATAACAAAAAATAGTAAAACTCCTATAAAATCCCCAAAAAAATTACCTTTGGTGTATTTCAGTGTCTTTTGACTTTTACCCAAAAATCACTAAAAAAATTCAAAGTAAAAACCCTAAAAATTAGAAAACCCTTAAAAACATCATAAAAATCTAAAAAATTTCAGGAAAAATCTTAAAAATATAATTTTCACCTATGAATTTTCTCTGAATTATTAGCTTTCATTTAAAATTAATTTGGAGGATTTTTGTTACTATTTGATATTTTAGTTCTCCCTTTTCGCTTCAACCTTTTATTTTCTACACTGTTTTCAGTATTTTTGATCTTAAAAATACCCAAAAAAGGAAAATTTTAGAAAAACCACAAAAACATCTTAAAATTATAAAAAGCCCAAAAATACATCATTTTCTGATTTTTGCCAATTTGTACCTATTTTACTCTATATATTATAGCCCTCTTCCCTATATTGTATAAATACTCCATTATTGAAAAAGAAAATATGAAAAATACAAAATATAAAAAAAGAAAATAGAAAATTATAATATCAAATATATATATATATATATAATTAGAAACACACAAAAATAGCATATTGTAGACAAATCACAACATTCATAGTTTTGTGCATCATTGCCTGGATCTATCTTGCTTGCTCCCTGAGTTCGACACTCTACACATACTTAAACTATACACACTTATTGTAGAGTTATAATAAATTTTAGCTCCACATTTACTTCATTGCTTGATTTGATTATCATGGGTTAATTGTTGATTTAGCTGGGAATTATCGAGAGTCACCGCAGCGACTTTGTCTCCGCCTTGTGTGAGACATTTAGACCCTTGTATCTCTCGGTAAATCAAATGGCACCGTTGCTGGGGAGCAACAATGTATTGATCATATTTTGTGACTGATTATGATTGCTTGTCTCCAATTTTTACCTCATTTATTTCCTTTATCTGTGATATATATTTTGAGCTTTCTGACCACCCTCTTTGTTGATTTGTGCGAGGTACCGCGGATCGAGGGAGGCACCTTTTCCTAGGCGCCTGGGCACCCACGTAAAGCCGACTACAGCCTGCTCAAAGAAGACTTAGAGATTTTGTAGATTAGCTCATTTATTTTCTTGCATATATTTGTGTAATTATTTGTGAGAGAGAGTGACACTTAATTTGTAACTAAACATGACATTCAGACACTTCGACATTTCATGAGGTCCAGTGCCCGAGGAATTGTTCCCTTGGGGCCTCGTGTGCTTGCTCGCTTTTCTCGCTGGTTTTGTTTTATTCACGTTTTATTTTACTTTGATTCTCGAAGATTTTGGCCCCTAGACTTAGGACTTAATTGTGATTGCGACGTAATTGATTAGGATCCCCACACTTAATACATTTGCATGTGCCTATAGATCGTTAAGTGGACCTAATTAATAACTCACAAAAGAAAAAGCTATTTTGGTCACCTGAGGAGTCCTGTGCCGGTAGAGGTTGTATACAACGCTGGCAGGATCCGTTGTGGCGGACACCGATCGGCATCAGAGATCGGACTCCGACTCCTCTTGTTGACCATTTAGCTATTGTTCTTCTCGTGTAGAATTTTTCGTCTAAGGCCAATTTCTTCATGCATCATATAGGTAGTTTAATTTCTGTCTTTTATTTTATGCACGGATCACCCTGCATGTAGAGTGCTGGAGCAAGGTACGCATTTCTATCTCTGCATGCATCATTGTGTTTGATCGTGCATCGGCTTTTCCGACTTCCTCCCCTGTTTTATTGGACTTAAAATAACCAGGAGATCGGAAAAATCGTTAGGTGTTGTCTTTATTTCAGAAAAATACTAAAAAAGTGAAAACCATAAAATTGGGACTGCTAATGATAACTTGACTCTAAAACTCACCCACCCTCAAAAATTTTGTCTTGGGGAGAGTAACCCCCTCATTGGTTGATTTATCTGCAGCGAGAGAGTGACCCTAACACTATGATAGAGCCACGCCCGAAATCCTAGTTGACTACTGGTCTTGGTGAGTCGTTCTCCAGTGAGGATTTCTCCAGTTACCGGTAAAGCGGACCACGACGTCCTTAGCAGACAGGGTTGATCAGGTAGCCGGTAAACGGTCCGCAACTCCTAATGGTTGGGAAAGATCTCATTTGGGATTGGGACAGTCGTCTAGGAGAGTTGGGTTCCCAACAACTCGCTTAATCGCTCTGATAGATTGATTGATCACCTAACTAAAATCGACAAAATAAATGACCGAACTTTCATGGTCATCAGCTCCAGAGTTGCGTAGGTGAAGTGGGGGTTTGTATTCACATCTTGTTTGCATTCCAGATCTCATCCGCCCTTTTCCAGATAAAAATGATGGGAAGGAGATCCCTTAGGCCACGTCTGGTGTCACCGCTATCGAGCACTCCTTCCTATTCATCTAGGTCAGCTTCGGGGAGTCCAGACCCACTCTCCAAACATGAGTCTACGTCTGCCCTGTTCACCCTCGACCACCCTTCTTCTTCCATCAGTCCAGTGGTGTCAGAGTTTAGTGCAGCACAGAGCTCAGAACATTTGACAGCACCTGAGATGGGTTCTTTTGCCTTTGCAGAGACCTAAGATATGGACGGCAGAGAGGAACACCCAGATGAGCAGAGACCACCTCCATACATATATGATCAAGCTGCCATCAACAATTCATTGTTAGCATCCCTGGAGACCATGCAGAGACAGATCAGAGACCAGGGAGTATTCATGTGTGATATCATGAGGGAGCTGGCGCAGATGCGAGAGGGAAGAGACGACAGACCTGAGGGCGGTGGAGAAGATATACCAGAAGCGGCAGGCAGAGGAGGAGAACCTAACCAGGAGAGGCCGCCGCCGATGGCCATGAGGCAGTTGCACAACCCAGCCGCAACCCTCACTCACTGATGGATCCAGCTTCCCCCCATTGTTGGGAACTTCGAGCTTCGCCCGCAGACCATCCAGCTGTTGCCCAAGTTTCATGGGCTAGCCACCGAGGAACCTCATCTCCATATGCAGGAGTTTGGGACGATTTGCATCACTGTCCACGATAGACTGGTGGACGAGGACACGATCAAGATGATTGCCTTATCGTTCTCATTAGCTGACAGAGCAGCCTATTGGTTGAAGCACCTTGGGAGGTACCTCACATCCTGGGCACAGCTCAGGACCGAGTACTTGAACAAGTACTACCCACTCGGCCGGACCAACGCAGCACGAGCTATGATCAGCAATTTCACCATGGTCTCGAATGAGCAGTTCCATGAGGCTTGGGATCAATTCAGAGAGCTCATTCACCGGTGTCCACATCACGATATATCCAAGCCCAACTTAGTTCAGAGTTTCTTTTGTGGGCTGACACCGGAGCTGCAGGGGCTTGTTAATGCCTCTTGTGGTTGATCTTACTTCTCCAAGGGAGAAGACATAGTTTGGGAGATATACGAGGGAATGGCAGAGAACTCCACAGTCATGGCCCAAGCCCGCGTCTACACATAGCCGAAGCTTCCACCACAAGCAGATGGATATCAGAGGATTGCACGCATCGATGCCAGTACACACACTCCGTCAGCAGCCGCAGCTCAGGCTGAATCCACCGCTGCCGACATGGGAATCATTTCAGAGAAGTTGGACCGCATCGAGATTCTTGAGAAGAAGCAGAGTCAAGGTCTTGCCCAGATGGACCTTTTGACGAAGACCATGAGTGACCTGAAGACGCAGATTCTTTGCATCTAGGAGGCACAGACGTCTACTCAGCAGCCTCCCAGGTCACGGGCTGATCCCATAAGTAGCAGCTCCACCCAACCCTCTGCCATGTACTGCCAAGTCCATCACATCCAGGCAGAGCCGATCCAGCAGCTACAACACTACCCATTGCCGCCGCCATCTCAGGACACTCAGATGGTGGTCTATCATTCGGATCAGCCACTGGCAGTTCTTCCACCACCCTCCATTGAGCAGGAACCATTGATGGAAGTCAATGGGATATGGTACGACCGGTACCCACAACATCCCGAGATCCGTCGCGTTCACCTCGGATTCCGTTGGACCACTGGTGGCACCTCATCCCAGCAGCAATCTCCATCTAAGGGACATCAAAATAGCCAGCAGCAACAACAGCCCCAGTATGCCCATTAGCAGTATCAGCAAGGTCCTCGTCCCTTCTATCAGGGACAACAGTGGAGGCAGCGTCAGCAACCTCACCAGACATACTCCCAGCCTCCACCTCACTACTCTCAGCAGCAATAGCCTCATTTCCAGTAGGGGAACACTTCTGGTTCTCAGGCACCTGCCTTTGAGAACCCAGCTCTAGATGACCTCGCCCGCTTGCTCTCTGAACAGCTGGCATCCTTCCGGCGGGGAATGGATGAGTTCCATCAGAAGATGAGGGATATCATCAAGGGCAAGGCCGCCATACCTGCACAGATCGAGCCTAATCCGAACAATCTGAATAGGAAGTCAGAGCAGGTACAGTTTATAAAGGATACCTCTCCTAGTGATTATTTGAGTGACATGTCTTTTTTTATGATGCTAATTTCGTGACTACTAGGAACAGTAGGATGCCAGCCGGTGGCGCCTCATCTGAGTGACAACCACACGAGGAACCACGAGCGCCATATGAGGAGAGTAGTGGTGTTGATGCCGTTGTCGATGATGTTGATGACGGTGGTGCTGATGCCACTAATGATGGAGATCCAAATGACGGTGCTGAGACCGTCATGACACTAGACATAGACGGCGGTGCTGAGACCACTATTTTACTTGATGCAGAGCCAGAGCGCAGTGCTAATGCCGCGAAGTCAGATACCGTTGGTGGTACTGAGGCCACCACTTCTACTTTGTTGAGCTCCCACATGTTGTATTGCCACCTTTTGTATCTCAGGACTGTGGTAACAAGAAAAAGACCAAAAATATGAATAAAGGAAAGGTTTCTGTATCCACTTCAGGTCCATATGTGTTGAATGATGATCATTGTATGGATTCCATTCCTTCACAGGCACAGGAACCTATTCCTAGTCCTCCATCTGAGGAGCCCCCTACCATCCTCTTCCCTCAAGCACTCCGCTTGTCGAAAGGGAATAAAAGAGAAAATCCAAAAAAGACTCAACAGGTAGAGTTCAGCAACCAGATGATTGATAGATTCTAGATCCAGCTAACTCTACAGGAAGCACTTGAGCACATTCCCCTCTTCCAAAAGAGCTTGAGAGAGAAGATTACAGTCCGTAGGAGGAAGAGCAACCACAGAGATGAGATCCATGTACTCACCCGTTCCATATACTTTGCCATTCAGAACCGATTTCCAGCCAAGAGACCTGATGCAGGAGCTCCCTATGTCAGATGCGAGATTCAGGAGCAGCGGTTCGATCGTACTCTATTAGACAATGACTCTTCTATCAACCTCCTTCCGGCAGCCTTACTCGACCAATTCGAGTTTGGTCCTCTTTTTCGGAGCATGACAGTCCTTCAGTTTGCTGATAGGTTGATTAAGAGGCCGAAGGGGTTGTTGAGACGTGGTCGTTACCATTCAGGGCCTGAAATTCCCCGTGGACTTTGTTGTATTGGACATGGAGATCCCTGAGTCGGTAACAGATACCCCCATCATACTTGGACACCCATTCTTGGCCACTGCCAAGGCGGTGACTGACCATGATAGTGGTAAGGTGTGCTTTCGCGTAGAGGGCGAGAGTATACAAATAGAGACGATTGAGGAAACCAGAGCGAGAGATTTAACATGCTTAGAGCAGACCAGCGATACCGAGCAGATGACAGAGGATGAGCGAGACGTCCACCAGGAGTGTGATTGTGTGATGACAGATGATGAATCCATTTGGATAGATCCAGTAGCATAGTATTTACAACTTATGGCAGTTGAGAGCCTGGAGAGCACACCCCTAGACGAGGATACCTTTGAGGCTGGCAATTCTGTGATGAGTGGTGAAGCATAATTCCATTCTTGTTCTTCTACTTCAGATCCCTCGGACTCAGACATTGATTGGGATGATTTTGATGACTATTTACCATATCTGATTACTTCTGAGCTGACAGCCATGACGGAGTGCGAGCCAGTACAGTTTATTGATGATTCAGCATGGTTCCCTTCGTCAGATTTTCATGCACAACGAGAGTTCTCACATGCAGACTGGTAGCCTTCACACAGACATATCAGAAGCCAGATCTGCCACCTCCCAGATGTCCAGAATTGAAGCCCTTTCCACAGTCGCTGAAGTATAGATTCCTTGCGGGTGAGCCAGATATGCACCTGATTAACCGCGAATCTACCCTTTTAATGTTGTATAATTGACGTTTTCGTTGCAGTCGGATAGATTCGCGTCGATCAAAAATAACCGCACAAATCGATTAATCAACGAATGAATGTAATATGCGGTTTTATGTTTGTTTAGCCTGGGCAAGCCCCAGGGTCGACTCAAGGAGGCAAAGAAACAACCCGGGATCAAGTTAAAGGTATTAGATTGTAGTTTTCCTAGTGGGATTTTTTTTAATTTTTTATGCAATTAAAATACCAAATGCAATAATACAGATGAATTAGTTTATTAAGAAAATCAACAAATTAGCCAAAATTAATTTTAATTTGAAATTAATCCAAATTGGCCTAATTATATTTTTTCTGTAAACGTAATACAACAACGAATGCAAAATGGATTTTTTTGGAATTTTTGGATTTAAATGCACAAATGAAAAATGCAAACTTTTTTTGGATTATTATGCAATTTTTCATGCAAATGAAATGCAAAAATTATGAAAATTTTACTGGAAGTTAACATGATGAAATGAAGCTACACTAATATTTTTGGAATTTTCTAACATTTTATGATTTTTTATGATTTTTTTAATGAAAACACAGCGACTGCGGGTATTTAATCCTAATAAATCCATGAAGTTAAATTACCAGAGAGCTATTTATCTCAAATAGATATTTCAATAAGGTATCCAGGAGAGTTGAAATTTCTCAAAAATCTTATTCGTGGAATTAATTAAAAAGCAATTACAGAAATCACTCTACAATTTATTTTATTCACAAGGTAACACCTTATTAGAAGAACTTTGGATAGTAATTAAAGCACAATTAGATGCATCATGTATAATTTTTTCGCAATTTTTGGATCAATAAATAGGCCTGTGCGAATTTCAGAGCATAATCGGGCAAAATATCACTGATTTTCAATCTCTGATTTATAATAAATAATCTGATGATGATAAAAATTCAAATAAATAGCCACAAGATAAAGAATTAGTTGCTCTACAAATGCTATTTTTTGATTAAAAAAATGATGCAAAATGACTGTCCAAATAACCACGCAAAGTCAGGGTTATCTTTGTAATTATTGAAATGAAATAAACAGACTGAAACGTGCCTAAAGGCACTTTTGCAATTAAAACAAACTTAATGAGAAGATTATGCAAAATCTACAAAATAAATAAAAAAAGAGGACCTTCTTTACCCCGCTAGGGCACACGGGATAGAGAGTGGGCGGCGGGCCTTGGAGGAGTGGCGTGCGGCGCGGATGGCAGCACGATGAGGGCGGCGCGGGGCGCGCGGTTGCCTGAGGCTGAGGATGTGTGACGCGGCGGGCGACGAGGTCGGGGTCGAGCGGGCGACCGGTTGCGCGGTTGGAGGCGAGGGGGTGGCGTGTGCTGGGTGCTCTCGAAGGCGGTGGCATGTGTGCGGAAGCCTCGCCTGGAGGCACGTGGGAGCGGGCGGCAGCGCCGCTTCTTCCTGGAAGGGGGCGGCACGAGGTTGCGGGGCATCGTACCGTGGCGCGGAGGCGATGAATGGTGCAAGGGCGCGCGACGGCGTGCTGGAGCTGTGTGGCGGGGACGCTGCTGGTCGCGCGAGGGTGGCGCCACGCTGGGGTGTGGCACATGCTGATCCTTGGAGGTGGCGGTGCGCGGCGATGGATGGGGCATGCGGGGCGCACCGACGGCAGGGGGCCGCGTAGGTGGACGGCGGAGGTGCGGCGCCGCACGGGCGGCGACCTATGTGCAACTTTTTTTTGTGTTTTTTTTTGCAATTTTTTTGTCTTTATATTTTGTAAACAGGAATAAGGAATGAAGAGGTGGTGTGTGTGTGGTGTTGATGGAATACTGGAGTGGTTTTTTTATGTGATGATTATGTGATGAACAATAAAAGAAAATTTGTTAGATAAAATAAAAAGATATGATGGAAAATATTTACCTGTGTGGTTCGCCGAAAATGGGGCCACGGTGTGCGGCTTCCGGTTGTGGCCTCGATCAGCTTGGCGAAAAGTCGAGAAGCTAGGCAATCCACTTATGGAGGAATGCTACGCGAACAAGGCTCGCGGATCTCACCAATAGCCGAAGATGGTTGGAACTCGTCGTCGCTCTAAGACTAAGGTTGTCGCTGTCACCTCGACCTCTCTGGAGCTGGAATTCTTCTCATGAAATTGGCGTATGAAGAAAAATGATGGAGAGGATGAGAATATAAAGAGGAGAGGGGAAGTTAGAAAAGAAGTGGAGAAGATGGAGGGATGGTGGAGGGAGTGGTGACTTGGAGTGGGGAAGAAGAAAGGAAGGAGTAAAAGGGAAAAAAATAATATATAATATAAGTAAAATAAGTAGGCTACTAAAAATAAAAATAATTAAAATAATAAAATTAAAATAATAAAATCCGAAAATAATAAAAAATAAATTCGAAAATAAAAAAAATTAGGGTGACATGTGGCGGCTCCAGGAGCTACCACATGTCGCTCCTAAAAAATTCAATAATTAAATGTAAAGAAAAATCAAAAGAAATAACAAAAGGGATTAAATGAAAAAATGTTCAACACGAAAGTTGCTCGTCTCGACGATATCTACAACTTTTGTAAAGAGCCGAAAATCAAAAGAAGTCATATGTAAAAAAATGTATTTTTGGGTGGTACCTTATAGATATAAAATACCGTATTTTATCTTTTATAATTTTTTTTGTCATTTTTAAAAGAGAGAAAAATCAAAATAAAAATAGAGAAAATATAAACAGAATATTTACAACTTAATCTATTTTTTTTGGATTTTTAATAATTAAGAAAATAAAAGGTTAAAATGCAAGGGCATTTTGGTCAATATGTACAATATACAAAAGGGGCTCAAAACCCAAGTTTTGCATACGAGCTCCGATTTTAATGAAATTGGTCTTGTTTTGAAGGTCTTTGAATGTATATTACTTTAAAAGTGAGTAGACCTAATTCGGAGGCTGTATGAGAGAGATATGTGCATTTTAATGTCTAAGGTCTCCAACTGGGTTTGGGGTTTAATTGGATAATTTTACAATTTAGTATTTTTTTGATATTTTTTCTTTATTAGTGTTAGTAATATATACACTATAGAGTTAGTTTTATTGGATTTGGAGTTAGTATAAAATATATACAAATAAGGTATTTTCGCTAATATACAGGTGAATATTTACAAGTGAATTTAGCTTCTTATTTTATGCAAATATGAATGCTAAAATGCAAATAATATGCTTGCATGCATGAATGCTAATTATGCAATATAAGTGAAAATATGCAGCTAATTACTCGGGAACAAAGCTTTATTTTCGACTTTTAGAGTGATGAATCACAGATTCATCAGCACCCAGTCATTATCTCAACAGGTTTGACTGGAGAGCAAGAATCTTGTCTGATGGAGGTTCTTGAAAGAAACCGCAAGGCGATAGGATGGAGTATAGCTGATCTCCATGGGATTAGTCTGGCTCTGTGCTCCCGCCACATCTATCTTGAAGAGGACGCTAAGCCCTCGCGTGAGTTTCAGCGACGGCTGAACCCGAATCTTCGAGATGTGGTCATGAAGGAAATATCAAAGTGGTGGAGCACCGATTTTATCTACCCCATCTCTGACTACAAGTGGGTTAGTCTGGTACCCAAGAAGACGGGTATCACTACAGTTGTGAGGGAGTATGGAGAGGAGATAGCTACCCGGGTACCCACTTCTTGGAGGGTCTGTGTGGACTACAGACGATTGAATCAGGCCACCAAGAAGGATCATTTTCCACTGCCATTCATTGATCAGATTATCAAGAGGCTAGCTGGGAAGAGTCACTATTGTTTTCTTGACAGGTATTTTGGATATAACCAAGTGGCCATTGCACTCGAAGACCAGGAGAAAGCGACATTCACCTGTCCGTTTGGGACTTATGCTTTCAGACGGATGCCTTTTGGATTGTGTAACGCCCCAGTGACATTCCAAAGGTGCATGTTGATTTTCTCGTACATGGTGGGTGACTATTTAGAGGTCTTCATGGATGACTTCTCGGTCTATGGTGATGGGTTTAATGCTTGTCTTGACTGCCTAGACCGTGTGCTTCAGCGCTGCATAGAGGTCAACCTTGTTTTGTCTTGGGAGAAGAGTCACTTCATGGTGACTCAAAGGATGTTCCTTGGTCATATAATCTTCAACAGGGGCATGGGGGTCGATCCGGCCAAGGTGGATATCATTAGAAAACTCAATTCACCGTCCAATCTGCGTCAATTGCGGTCTTTTCTGGGGCATGTCGGTTTCTACCGATGGTTCATTCAGGACTTCAGTTGTATTGCCCGACCGCTTACTGATTTGCTGATGAAAGATGCCGAGTTCATTGTAGATGATAAGTGTCTTGCATCCTTTGAGACTCTCAAGAATATGGTTGTCACGGCTCCTGTCCTTCAGCCACCCGATTGGTCTCTCCCATTTGAAATCATGACGGATGCTTCTGATTTTACCGTTGGGGTTGTGCTTGGACAGAGGAGGGATGGATTACCGTATGACATTCACTACGTTAGCCGGACTTTGGATGTCGCTCAGCAGAATTACACTGTGACTGAGAAGGAGATGCTAGCTGTAGTCTTTACTTTGGATAAGTACCGATCATATATTCTTGGATCTAGAGTGATTATCTCTACAGATCACACCGCCATCAGGTACCTCATGGCCAAGAAGGATGCCAAAGATTTCCTTACTAGATGTATCCTTCTGCTCTAGGAGTTTGACATTGAGATTAAGGATAAGCCTGGAGTTAAGAATGTGGTGTCGGATCACCTCTCCCGCTTAGAGAACTTTGAGGAATCTGAGCCCAGCACACTTATTACAGAGACGTTTCCAGATGAGACGATCTTGGCTATCACCTCGCTCCCATGGTATGCCAACATTGTGAACTATCTTGTCGCCAAGACGGTTCCACAAAGTTGGCCCAGGCAGAAACTTGAGACCTTCCTAGCGAAGGCCAAGTTTTACCATTGGGAGGATCCCGTCCTTTATCATGAAGGAGGGGATAACATCTGGAGGAGGTGCATTCCTCAAGAAGAGCAGCATAGCATCCTCACCTACTGCCACAAGCTTGAGGCAGGATGACATCATTCTGGGGGACGGACAGCACAGAAGGTGCTCTAATCCAGCCTTTGGTGGCCTACTCTCTTCAGGGATTCCGATGAATTCATGAAGATATGTACTGACTGTCAGAAGATGGGTACTTGCGGATAGAGAAACATGATGCCCATGCAGCACATTCACTTTTGTGAGGTTTTTGATGCATGGGGGATTGATTTCATGGGCCCATTTCCTAAGAGTCAGGGGTTTGAGTACATTCTGCTCGCTGTGGATTATGTGAGTCGTTGGGTTGAGGTCATCCCCGCCCGAGCCGCAATGCTAAGATCATGTGTCGCTTTTTGAGGAAAAATATCATTCCACGGTTCAGGGTACCTAGAGTTCTGATTTCAGATGGGGGGTCTCACTTTATTAACGACAAGGTAAAAGCCCTTGCAGACGAGTTCGACATTGACCATCGTGTTGCCACTCCATACCACCCTTAGACTAATGGTCTTGCTGAAGTATCAAATAGGGAGATCAAGACTATCTTACAGAAGGTTGTCCGCCCAGAATGAAAGGATCGGTCACAGCTTTTCGACTCGATCTTATGGGCCTATCGGACTTCCTTCAAGACACCATTAGGGACATCTCCCTTTCATCTCGTCTATGGCAAGCCGTGCAATTTGCTAGTGGAGATCAAGCACAAGTCACTATGGGCAGTTACAGAGTTATTGTTACATCTCGAGAGTATAGGAGAACAAAGGAAAGCAGAGTTGGCAGCCCTGGAGGAACTGAGAGATACAACCTTTTCTAGCAGCCTACAGTATAAGGAAAAAGTGAAGACATGGTATGATTCTCATATCAGCCGTAAATAGTTTGAGCCCGATCAACGCGTATGGTTGTTTGATTCTAGGCTGAAATTATTTCCAGAGAAATTACAGAGTAAGTGGAAAGGTCCGTATGTGGTCAGGAAGGTACATGACAATGGTAGTATTGATATATCCGAGCTGTCATCTTCCTCTACCTTTCGTGTTAACGGTCAGCGCCTGAAGCTATATTTAGATCACGATCCACCGACCGTTGACGTTTCCCCCATTCATCTGTATGAGATGTGCTCTTTGATTCACATCATCTGCATCTCATACATGCTTATCACTTCCATCTTCCTCTGTATAGATCCATATGCCCATATCATTCTTTCATTCTTCTGTTATGTTTGTTACCCCGTCTTCCTCTGATGATTTTGCTATACTTAGGACAGACTTTGTCCTAAGAATAGGGGGGGTACACACACTGAGCTGTGATCTATTCTTTTCTTCTTTTCTTCTTTTCCTTTTCCATCTTCTTTTTGTATCAAAAAGGTGTTGCCCCTTGTTGACAGTTTTCTATATTTAGGACGTACTTTGTCCTAAGTATAGGGGGTGTGCACCTCGAGTTTTCATTCTTTTCGATCCTCTCCACTGTCTCCTCTTCTTGTCTATACTTAGGGATATCTTACCCTAAGTATAGGGGGAGACAATCTGAGTACGATTTGTGCATTCCCACCCTTGACCCTCCCTGCTTTGTGTACAGTCTGCTATACTTAGGATTATTTGATCCTAAGTATGGGGGGACAGTCAACTTCTCATTCTTTTGTTCATTCATCTCTTATTCGGTTATTCTTTAGATTTTCCTATACTCAGTACGAGTTATGTCTTCTCTTTTCTCTCAGATCTATGAGGACATAGCTCAAGCTAAGTATAGGGAGTCGTATATACTACGTATATACTTTAGGCATAACTCGGATTTTCATATTTTCCTAATAAATATGGCTACTAAGAATTCTTTAAAAACTCATTAAAAACCTTAATAAAAAGATGTTGATTATTCATTAAATTCTTTTTGTACATACTGATTAATAAATCAGGTGAGAATATTTTTTGCAAAATGTTTGAAAATCTTTGTGAAAATCTTTTAAAAACTATTTGGAAAACGTTTTGTTACATGTTTTCAACCTTTGTAAAAATGTTTTGTTTGAAAATTTTATTTTTCCTTTGTGTGAAATAAAAGGTTTGTAAAATGATGCAAATGGTTTGAAAAGTGGTTGCAAAAATATTTTGAAAAATCTATCTACACTGTTTAGAAAATCTTTGCAAAATAATTTTCAAATGTGTGTACATGTTTGTAAAATGTTTGTAAAGATTATTTTGGACTATAGTTTTTCAAAAAAAATTAAAATGATTTTCAAATAAGTTTGAGGAATACATACATCTTACCAAAATTCACTATATATACCTATAAAATTGATCACTTACCTTGTAAATTCTTAAAAACCACTTCTTGTAAATATAAGAAGCATCCCCGTGTAAATATTTATACCTAGCTTTTAGCCAAAATCTTTTTGTTTTAAAAAATCCCAAAAAACATTTGCAAAACTAAAATCCAAAAACATTTGAAAAATCCTTTTGAAAATATAAAAAATTGCATATGCATCATCTTTTCAAAAATCCATAAAAAGTTCAAAATCTTTGAAAATTGCATCACAAAAATATCTTCTGCATTCTGCATAGCATTTGCATAGCATGAGCATTTTTCGGATTGAGTTTGATAGTTGAACAAGTCTAAATAAAATCCGAATATTGGAGCTTGATTGGACCTAAAAATCTACCTAATAAGAGGAACCTTATAGGAGTTGGAATTGAGGTACTTCAGGTCTAGTTGACTTAATTCTTTGAGGATCACGAGGCTTGGTTCAATGGATTCTTGACTGCCTAACTAGAGTCTTTCAGAGCACACGCACGACTCTTGTTGATAAGACCTAACTTGGACACCCGCACCTTTCACATGGCTCAACTCAGTTGGAGTGGTGAGGGGATTGGATTTGCCGGTATGAGACGCAAACAAGTGGAAACACTTGTCCTCATCTAGGGAGGGAAGTGCACCCCAACCCATCCAGTGATGAGGAATTCTAAAGACAGGAGAGTGTGGGTGCAATAAAGCTTCAAAAGAGGGATAGTCTACTGGCTCAGGAGGAAAAACTCCTTATGTAAATGCTGCTGTAAATAGTATTTAAAAAAAAAACTCCAAAAAAGTGGACAGGCCTGTACAAAAATAAAATGCATGCCGGAGTGTACATATGTTGTAAAGTCAATAAGCAAGCTTGAGTTCCAAAGTCATATCATGTGAGCCTGCAGCTGGATGACTTGACTACACTGGTCTTGCATCCTAGGATAGGTAGCTACACTGGCTACCGTCCATTCTTCTCTTCACCCCCTCCTCTTGAGCTGGTTGCCACTTGAACTTAGAAGGGAATACCCCGCTCCTCGAGGAAGGAGTTATTGGATTGGGAATCATTGGGTTGTCGTAATGGATAAGTCAGTCTCTTTGTCATTCTAGTTGGGGAGAGCCACCATCACTTACACTGTACGAGTCAGATTCATAGTTGTAAGGGTTTGCGTATGAGTTGAGATATTTCTGACCTGGCTATTGAGGAGACTTGAGTTGAGTTTTGGGATCCTTGGAGGCTGTTGGATTTCAAATCTGGTTCTCATTAAGGTTCCGCCCGCACTAAAATTCCAAAGGTCCGACTTAAGATCCAAACTTTGATTTTGTGAAGACAAGTTTGATAATTAAACTTAATCCACATTTCTTCTTTTTCTTTTCATTGTTTTTCTCTTTCTGCACTTATTACATAAGTCTTTGCTAGGGACTAGCAAAGGCAAAGTATAGGGGGATGATGAATCCACATTTCATCGTCTTTATTCTATCATTTTTGCCTCAAAAACCCTGGCAAATGCAGGTAGATACCCTTAATTAGTGCATCTTAGCATTCATGCATGTGTATGAAATAATGTATAAAATACCGTTTTTAATGCCAAAATTATAGAATAAAGAAAAGAAAAGAAAAAGAATAAAATATTGTAAATATTTTATGATCCGAAACCCCGAGACCTAGGCATCTAGATGAATAGGTCGACAAGGAATAAAGTAGGGGTAGATAAGGGTCAGAATACCAATAAAAATACCTTTTATTTTATTCATTCTTTATTTATTTTGGGACCTATTTTTGGTTCCACTTTTTAAACCTCAAATAAAGAAACTTTGTTCATGAAAGTTGTAGATAATTAAATATAGAAAAATACAAAATTGATTTCATGCAAAAATAATATACAGATAAAGGTTTATGATCTGAATAAGATTCCAGAATCCCAACTTCCCAGACCAGTATCTCCCTAATAAAAATCGAAACGCATCAAACTCACCTTTAATTGTATATAATTTTAAATAAGCTATTTAATGAAGGTGGTTTCGCATTTGGCGGAGCTACGATTTGAAAGTTGAGTTTTGGACCCCTATTGTATACTTGTACATATTAAAATATTCATTTTATTGTTTATTCATTATTTTCATAATTTTATATTTTTATAATTTTGTAAATATTATTTATAATAAAGATGTACATTAAAATCAGAATAAAAACCTCAAGAAAATACAAAAATAAAATACATGTATATAATACAGAGGTATAATACCAATACACATACCTATATAATTAATACTCTTATTTTATTAAGTGTACAAAGTACATCGGAAAAATAAAATAAAAATACATTTAAGTGTATAAAAATATGTTATAAATTTATAAATTGATAAACCAAAATAAATAAATCAAATACACAAAACAAAAAGAAAATACTAAAATATATAGAAGAATATACCTATATAGCCTATAAAATGCAACTTGTAATTATACACCTATAAACAATAAATAAAAATCACTATAGAATAATTTATAAAATAACAAACACTTTTCATTTAATAATCTAAAATTAATAAAATCATTTATTATTTTAAAATGAACTTCGAAACATTTTTTTGGGGCTTTCCTGGTTGGTCCACGTGGACCAACCAGGTAACAGCCCACGTTGACCTCGATCAACTGGCTGTCCTCCCCCATGTGACTTTGTCAGAGCTGCGTTTAACCCCCTTCTTTGCGATTTTTTCGAGGACAAAACTTGAATTATTTCGCACAAGTTCCTTCTTGTCTTTTCTTCCTTGAACAATGAGGAATCACGCCTAGGTGATTCCTTGGGCTTCGAATCTCTGATCCACCCTCAGTGCCTCGTTCTTCCTCGCCTACTCACCAACCATACAAATACACATCTTCTTCCCCTTTTGAATTTTGAACCCCTCTTGCACAGTCTTAGCTCCCCCTTTCGTGCCCAATCGATCGAGGAAGGTGACAGCTTCCTTCGTCGAGCGTCAGGCTGGTCGAGCGAGCTCCGAGGCAGCTCCAACCACCTCTGGCGACCACCACTGCCGTCGAGGTTCATCCTCAGGTGACCCACCTTCGAGGACCTCCCTTCTTCTCCTTATTTCTTTTGTATTTTATTCACTATAGCCGTAGGAACCTCCCGCCACCCTCCGCTTCGTTTTTCACCTATCCAATCGTCATCACGAGCACCTCACTGGAGTGCACCTTCGGCCATCATCTTGCACCACCGTATCGCGCCGCCATTCCACCCCCGCAGAGTCCAGGCATTTTGCCCTAGACCGTCTCACGCCTTTTTGCAGGTCTACGCACGTTGAAGAGGGCCTGGGGCTCATTTTGAGCTTCGCCGGAGGACCTTGGAGCAACCCAGCTCCGCCCCCCTTTGCGAAGACCTCGACCTTCGTCGAGGGTTTTTGGAGCCCCCAGGAGCTAGAAGAGACCCCAAGAGCTCGCAGCCCATTTTTGGAGCTAGAAGACCGCGAGAGGACGCTGATCGAGGGCAGGGAAGTTCGCCTCGCCGGCGCTTCTTCCCTGTTCTTGCTCCACCCTCCAGTGCCATCGGATTGAGGCCAGAGCTCCAGGTACACGTCAGCCGTTGGAACTCCCCGCAGCCCAGTCGTCCGATCCACCCGTGGAGATCTAATCATGGCCTTTTGTGTCCGAACCGTCATTCGGGTGTTCTGGAGCCGCCACGCGTCAAGTGAACACACGCCCGCCGTTGGATGCGCCAGGCATTGGGTATTTTGCACCGAACCCCTCGCCATTTTGTTATTTAACTATTAGTACTTAAACTTTCATTTGTAGTATAAAATATTTGTAATATTTGCATTTAGACCCCTGAGCTTTCATTATTTGCATTTAGGTCCAATCCACGTCACCTCACCTGACCTGTGCACGTGGGGTGTTGGAAATTTTGCAAAGGACCCCCAGGTTTTTTGTATTTCACTTTAGCCCAGGAACTTTTTAATTAAGTGTAATAGTTTTGGAGAAATTGCAAGTACACCCCATGTTTTTGATAATTACATATAGGTCCTCGCCAAGCGCGTACCAGTTACGTGCGGGGTTGGGATTTTTCAGGCATGCCCGTGTGGGTTTGTGTATTTGCATTTTCTCCTGGAAATTGGTTTATTAGTTGTAATTTTTGTGGAAAATTACACTTTGGCCCCTGAACTTCCGGATATTTGCATTTATACCCCTGCCAGCAGTGTATTTTCTTTTTGTTGAATCTATTTAATTCATGCATCTATAAAATTCCAAAAATCACCAAAAAAATCAAGTTAAGTTCTTGTTGCATACATACACACCATATTTTTGTTTTACATTTTTATTGCATTTCATATTTATAAAAATTCAAAAATATGCATTTTTACTACTGTTTGCATTAGAAAATACCAAAAAAATAGTAAAATCCCTTTAAAAACCCCAAAAAATTACCTTTGGTGTATTTCAGTGTCTTTTGACTTCTATCCGAAAACCACTGAAAAAATTCAAAGTAAAAACCTTAAAAATTAGAAAACCCTTAAAAACTTCATAAAAATCTAAAAAATTCCAAAAAACCTAAAAAATATAATTTTGGCCTCTGAATTTTCTATGAATTATTATCTTTCATTTAAAATTAATTTGGAGGATTTTTGTTACTGTTTGATATTTTAGTTCTCCCTTTTTGCTTCAGCCTTTTATTTTCTACATTGTTTTCAGTATTTTTGACCTTAAAAATACCCAAAAAAATTAGGGAAAATTTAGAAAAATCACAAAAATATCATAAACTTATAAAAAGCCAAAAATACACCATTTTCTGATTTTTGCCTATTTTTACCTATTTTACTCCATATATTATAGCTCTTTTCCCTTTATTGTATAAATACTCCATTATTGAAAATAAAAATATAAAAAAATACAAAATATAAAAAAAGAAAATAGAAAATTATAAAATAAAAAATTAATTAAATAAAAAAATATAAAATTAAAAACCCACAAAAATAGCATATTGTAGACAAATCACCACATTCATAGTTTTGTGCATCATTGCTTGGATCTATCTTGCTTGCTCCCTGAGTTCGACACTCTACACATACTTGCACTATACACACTTATTGTAGAGTTATAATAAATTTTAACTCCATATTTACTTAATTGCTTGATTTGATTGTCGTGGGTTAATTGTTGATTTAGCCGGGAATTATCGAGGGGTGCCGCAGCGACTTTGTCTCCGCCTTGTGTGAGACATTTAGACCCTTGTATCTCTCGGTAAATCTGTTATACGCATCTTCGGGCGAGCAAGCATTTTCCTGGTGACTTTGTGATTGTTGGTTGGAGATGTTGATGTCACCTCCTGATAATCGTGGATTTTGGTGACATCGGAGGTTTCATGAGTCGGTTCCTTGTATGGTTTGAGTATCTCATGAATTACCGTCGGCTCAAAGTTTGAACCACTTAAATAATTGTAATGTTCCTCAAAAATATGGTCCAACTCATCATAAGCTTTAAAATTTGAATCCTCAAAGGAGCAGTATTAAGGTGAGAATCGGAGGTTTGTCTAACAGTCGATCTCTCAGATGACTCTCCTAGGGTTTGTATCTGTGTTTCTTGAGGAGAGGTATGATCATGTAATGTGGTTGTCTCTTGATCACGATTATTGAGTTCAAGTCAGGTTTCCTTAGAGCATGTCGTGTCATTGAGTATTTGTGTATTTTGGTCTAAGTTTGGAAATTTGATGTCTTGAGTATCACAATCGATAATTGCCTTAGCAGAGGCTAAGAATAACTTTTCCAAAATAATAGGAGACTCAGAGAATCCTCCGCGGTGCTCGATGTCAAGGACAATAAAGTCCACTTTGTATTTGTCACCTCGGAAGTTTACGACGAGCGAAACAATCCCCTGTGATCTTTTGGTGGATCGATCACGCAATTGAACGATTACCCTAGTCTTTTTGAGTTGTCCGAGTTTGAGTTTGTCAATTACAGACTTGGGGAGGATGTTTAATGTAGAATCATCATCTAACCTAACATGAGTAAATAAGGTATCCTCAATTTCACATGTGATCCGAGTCAACCGCTTGACTTTGCGGCTTTTGGTTTTCCGGTCCATCACCAAAGAACTGGCCATAGATATGACATGATATTCAGTCGTTGATCATTTCTTGCATGTCTTTTTGGGGTTTAGTCGACTTTTCATAAATCTCTTAAGATCGGGCACATATTCTATGGCCTTGATCAATAGAAGCTCTAAGATCAGACTTTTGCAAAACACTTCTATTTCAAAATTGTCCATTTTTTTGAATTTTCTATTTTTTTCGATTTTTCTATATTTTTTGTGATATGGTTAGTAGGGGGTTCATAGGTCAGTGGTGGTTGTGCCTGATTGTGAGTCACATAATGATTTAGTGGTTCGCTTGGTGGTGGCCTCACTTCTTCTGGATTCTGCATAGACTGGATGAGGTCATACATTTTCTCAGTCAAAGCGTTTGCTCTATGATTGATCCAAGAAACCTCATCCTCAAACATCTCATGACTTGTGATTGAATAATCATTCTCCATATGTCGTGATTCTGGCATGTAACCTTGAGTAGAGTATTCATTATTCATAGTCGTTACAGTCTGGTCATGAGTCATATTTCCTTGACTCTGGTTTTCTCGTTAATTGTTGAAGGAAAATTGATCGTACTCAGGAAGATAGTCAACCTGAGTAGGGCATGGTTCAAGAGGCTGGGAGTCCATCATAATCGGAAATCGTGATTCTCTGTCAATATTTGTTACTCTATTTTCCATTCTCAATTCTGCTCGCTCTCTCATGTTCGTAAAATTGTCTGAATGAGAAAGAGGTTTGCTCCATGAAGAAGTGTGTGCATAGGGTGGGATGTATGGGAGGGAAGAGAATGATGGCTGAGGGAGACTAGTTTTGGAAAGCAGGTTCCCCTGGAAAGTGTGAGAAGAAGGATACCGAGACATGGTCGTAGAGACCAGGAAGGAAAACCAATGTGCCGACATCTTATCAAGAGAAGGATGGAATTATTCATGAACCATGATTTTCTTGCAATTGCGAGGTCTTTGACGTACACAATTCAAACACAAAACAAACACGTAGATTCACCCAATCGACACTTGTGAAGGCACGTCATGGTTCGGCCGCTTGTCTTTTCAATTTTAATTTTAGTGATAAAGCAATCTTGAAAATTAAGCGGAGCTGTTAGGTGCTGAAATATTTCATAAAGATTATCCCGAGTTCATACAACTAGTTGCATATACTTTCAACCAGTATGGGTGTAAGTACAGACTGTTAGATGACTACCTGTGTTACTTGAGGATGGAGACTTTCACGGTGTCCTCTAAACCACCCACTATCCTGAAGGAGTCGGACCGTAAAACGGCTACCCGAAGCCCTCACTGACAAGTAGCTAAATTTTAAAAAAAATAGCAGTCTGAATGAAAATTTTGGAGTTTTGGCTATACCCCTAAGCGTGCGATCTTGTCCTTACAAACAATGAGTGGGTTATTCTCCACCAGACACAAGGGTTAATTTTATGTCAATTTTATTTACAGTCACCTTGATGAGCAATCCCGATTTTAGATTATGGTTATCACTAAGGTTTTAGACGAGCACAAAAATTCATGCCTAACGAGCAGTCCCAATTCATTTAATTCCTAAGTTGTAAAAACTGAGGAGGGAGAATAGAAAAGCCAATGCAAGCGTAAATCAATGATGCATGCTTAAGAAGGAGACTTACAATGATTCTCCGCGTTCTTCATGCAGGATGCAATACAAAGAATTTAAATTTACACTAAATGATATTCATGAGGAAAACACCCTAGGAAGATAGCTCTATTAGTGGGAAGAATTGATATCAATTTGGCTAATGTTGAACGATCTATAATGCGTATAATTAGTGAAAGTTGTGTGTCCTAAAATTTACGAGCACAAGCAAAAATAAATCTAATCTAGCGTATGTGCTCCTAAATTCTACGTCACACTACAGAGAGACCAATCCCAATTATTACAAATTATTAGGGTTCAAAGAGAGGGGGACCCTATGAATAATGCGGAAAATTAAATCTAAACTAACTCTCTCTCACACACACAAAATTAAAATTCAGACTTCGTCTTTGTAGATCCGTGATTTATATCCCAAAATTTGCTCTAAGAAATCTACAAAGAGAATATGTCGGTTAGTATTTTTATTGAGAGAAAAGATGCAAAATGAAATGCAGAAAATAAAATGCAAAAGGAAGAAAAAAATTAACATAGAAATTAATTTCACAAAAAATATATATAGAAAATAATTTAAAATCCTAAAAATACGCTTTTCTTTGGCAACGACATCATTTGATGAGGTTGAATTTTTTCTCTTTAATTATCTAAAATTGCAGTATAGGAGACGAAATTCGATTCAACAAAACCACAATCTTTGAATGTTGTGGAGTATTTTTAACTTTGCAAGTCTACCAAGGTCAAACATAGGGAACTGTGATTTTTAGTTGCGTTATCATAAATTAATTTAAATAATTAATTAAATGTACAATTAGTTTCCACGTTAGAAAATAAATAGAAAATATGATGATGTAATGCGAAGAAAGATAAACAGAGCAGGTGATGGAGCTCGGGATATGTTATTTTATATGAATAAAATCCTCGAATAATATGATCTATAATTCCTCAAATATTAATCACAAATAAAAAGGATTGAACTTAAGAGATATTTAAATTAATTCCAATGCTTCAGGTCAATAAATCAATTGATACTCATAATAATTCAAAGCAAAATATCTGGCCTCAGAATTTCTGTGATTTAATTCCTCAAACAGTTGACAATAATATCAAAGGAATAAATCTTAGTTAATCCCCCTATAAAAGTTAAACCCTTAAAGATATCCAGAATAGTATAAAGGGATCAAATAAATTCAGGTCCTCGCTCTTAAATCCCTGCAAATACAATCAAGGATCTTCTTAGTAAATAATAGCATAAATATGTCAAAAAGTATCCTGCATTAATCATTAGAGATCCTCAAATAATAGCCATCATAAAATAGCCTCAAATCTTTCCACAATTGCATAATATGAACGAGCTTGGAATAAGCTTCAAAACGACATATTATATGCTGAAATCAGTGTTCGGATGAAAAAGATATGCTAAGTTGAAATGTCAGGGATTGAATGCAATAAAAAGAAATATTTCTTCTCAATTAAGTCCCTAGAGGGACTTATATGCAATTTTGGAGATTCGACTGGAGTCTTCTGCAATTTACTCCTAGCAGGTTTTATTTCTGAAAATAACAAAATAAAGGAGGGCCATCGTGCAAAATTCCCAGTGCCTCACTTGCACAACACGTGACGCTAACATCAACGAATAGACGGGACATATGTGCTATTATTCTAGAACTGGGGGAGGGGTTTACAATTTCTCCTCCAACGCACGTGCGGAGCACGTGCATGGGAGGCTCGACGTGGGAAGCTGAGGCTCGGGCGGTGAAGCCGAGGCTCGAAAATTGAGCCTCGACGTGGCAGCGGGATGGTTCTCGATCGACCTGAGCTCGAGGCTGGGAAGAGGCTTGGGGGGGAACATGGCGCAACACGAACTGTTGGATACCTCGATCCAACGGTTGCTGCTCCAGTGGTGAAGAGCAGCAGTCGGCGGAGCCGCTAGTGGTGGGCGACCAAGGGGTGGGAGGCTGATGGCGGTGGTGCAGGTGCGAAGCGGAGCCACTGCACACGGCAACAATAATCGAGGCACGGTGGAGGGACGACAAGGGTGGAGTGGAGCGGCTCTCTACGGTGGCGCAGGCGCGAAGCTCTGATGACGAAGAAGGTTCGATGGAGTTGGATCGAGCCCTCGGCTGGGTGCGCGAGTAACTGGAGGTGGTTCACCGTGGGGAAACCAAGGAGCTCGAGGGTATGTTGGTAACGCGAAGGGGTGGTGGCGTCGCAGAGGTGGGGTGAAGGGTGTTATAGTGAAGATACTGGAGCGAAGGCGAGGGCGGCGTAGAGAAGCATGGGCCAGAGAAGAGGCAAAAGAAGAGGAAGACCATGATGGCGTTCGCCTGAGATGGAGGGGATACATCCTCCTCCGATCTTCTCCAGCGGTCGTGGGCGGAGCACGACGTGGCTGAGCAGCTGCTGGAAGCTCTGCAATAGGGAGGCGCACTCCCTGGATCGTGCCTAGAGAGGTTGGAATCTCGAGCCGTTGTCACCGACCGGGCTAGAAGAAGGTGGATAGGGGATATGGCCAGTATGAGGTGCACTTTATAGGATGATGAGAAGGTTGGCATTACATGAGAGAGGTGGGCATTACACGGGCAAGGTGGTGGATGATGGCGGCAGAAGGGGAGGGGGCGTTGTGGGGGGGGGGGGGAAACGGTCTGGAAGGGGGAAGAAGATGGTCACGTGCCTGGCACATGACCAGGGAGAAAGAAGAGAGAGGGAGTGAATCATGAGATAAGCACGTGATTGGGGGTGGCGTCAGAAGAGAGAAATGGGGTGCCACGTGGCACGCCCAGGGGCCGCCACGTGTCACAAAAAAAATTCAAAACTAAAAAAATAAGAAAAATAGAAAAGAAATAGAAGAAGACCTCGGATAAAAAATTTTTCTTCACAAAAGTTGTTCGTCTTGATGAGATCTACAAATTTTGTGAAGGATCCGAGAGCAAAGAAGTCATCTGTACAAAGTGGTATTTTTGGTGGGCTCCTTATGTATAGAAAACCGACTTTTGGTTTTGTAATTTTTTGGCGGTTTTAAAATATGATAAAAAATCTTGAAAAAATAATAAAATAAAAGACACTTAATTACACATTAATCTATTTTTTTAGATTTTTAATGAATAATAAAATAAAGAAATAAAATAGAAGTACGGAATGAACAAATTTTGTACAAACTCAGAGAGGACACTCAGACTCTTCTTTGATTTTAGTCTTGATCTAGATTTGTATTTTTATGCCTCTTAATAAAAGTTTCATCAAAGAACACAAATGAAGAAGAAATAAAATTAAAAGAGTTAATTAAGTACAAAAAAACTCAGGTCAAAAATCGCAAAAGAGGCCCAAAACCCAATTTCACATATGAGATCCAAATTTTATGAAATTGGTCTTGTTTTGAAGGTACTTGAAAATATTGTATTTTAAAAGTGAATAGACCAAAATCGGACATTGTATGAGGGAGATATGCACGTTTTAGTTCTTCAGATGAAATTAGGACTGGGATTTATTTGACACTTATTTGAGTTAGTATTTTTTATTTATTCTTGTTAGCAATATCTACACAATAGAAGTGGTTTTAGGTCATCAGAGTTAGGATGAATTAATTAAAAACATGGGAAGTTAGCAGCTTTTCGGGCCAATTTACACATTATGCAAATGCATGATGAAATGCGAATATTATTTACGCATGTATGAATGCTAATGATGTCTATTGATGAATAAATGCAAATGGATGTTGGAGAACAAAGCCTAATTGACCAATTTTAGGATGATGAATATGAAATTCATAAACATGGAGTCTTGTTTCTGCTCCTGTTGATACATCTGTTATAGGATGCAAATGGGTGTTCATTGTGAAACACCGTGCGGATGAAAGCGTGGATCACTATAAGACGAGACTTATGACACGAGGTTTCACCCAGACATATGGGGTAGACTATCAGGATACTTTCTCTCCAGTTGTCAGATATTCTACTCTATGTATTCTCCGTGCTCTTGCTGTAACACGAGATTGGCCCATTTATCAGCTTGATGTGAAGAATGCATTCCTCTATGGTGATCTGCAGGAGGAGGTCTACATGCAGCAGCCACCTGGGTTTACTGTTGAGGGGGAGTCTATGGCCTCAAGTAGAGTCTAAGAGCATGGTTCCAAAAGCTCTCGGACTTGATAAAGCAGCAGGGGTTTGTGAGAGGATCACTCCTTGTTCGTACAGAAGACCCAGAGAGGTACTACAATCATTCTTATTTATGTTGATGACATTATTATTACAGGGGATGACGAGCAGGGCATTCAGAGTGCTAAGGACTTCCTAGATCAGCAGTTTGTGACCAAGGACCTTGGACAATTACGTTACTTCCTGGATTAGAGTTTGCCAGGAACCAACAAGGTCTTGGATGACCTAGAGGAAGTATGTTATTGTAAAGTCATGAACTTGGCATCCCTCGGATCCTATATCATAAGATCCGACTTGTCAAGAGAAAATCAACGGAATTTGTTTCATGTGAATCGGACTTCGTTTCGATTTGTTATGATTTTCGGAAGAAAGAGAAGTAAGGAGGGTTAAGAAGTCATTAACCCATAATGACTGTCATTAAGACTAATTAAGTGTGAATAAAGAAACTAATGACAGATTGAAAACTGTTAATGATAATTAGCAAATACTAATCAATAGTTAGCAAAAGATAAGCGTAAGCCACGAAAGTTAAATTGTGATTAGTGAAAGTTAATCACGATTAGTGTTAATTAAGCGTCATTAGCGAATCTAGAATCACCCGGAATGTTCTGACTTAAGCCCCAAGTTTGAGATAGGTTTTGGACAAAACCATGGGTCGCTAAACCATGATTAAGGTCTAAACCATGGTTTTCTAACCATGATTAGTGGTTTTCTGGAGCCTATAAATACCCCTACCCATTCATTCTCTACGATTTCCACTACCACCACCACTCAAGGGCTAGGGTTGAGAGGTCGGGAGGAGGAGTGGGAGACGGGGAAAGAGCGCTAGAGAAGCGTTGCCGGGAGAACGAGGAGGAGGAAGGTATGATCCTCTCTTAGTTTGCTTCGTAAGCTATGCTTTCAATTCATCCTCTTTTCTTCCAAGTTTTGTTCTTGATTCATCTTTCTTTCTGATTCATTTTATATTGTGGTTCGAGGAAAAATCTGTGTAATACCCTACCTAGGTACGGGCGGCTATGCACGCTAGTGAAACATGTGATTCGTCACACATTCACTCATCTAAGACGCGTGGTGTCTACCGATTCTCCATCGCTTATGTTTCTATTCTTTCAATTATGCTTTTATAGTTATTTTGATGGAGAAATCTGTGTAATACCCTACTTAGTGCGGGCGGCTATGCACGCCAGTGAACCCTGTGATTTGTCACACATTCACTCACCTAAGATGCGTGGTGACTACCGATTCTTCATCTCTTGTTGTTTGAGTATATTCTTTCAGTTTTATTGTTGTTTTTCCTAACAATGATTTTATAGAGGAAACTCTTTTCGTTTTTATTTTGAAATATGTCTGATATAAGGGGAAACTCTGCCGAAATGTTCCGAGAAATATGTCCCGATATAAGAGGTAACTCTGCTGAAATTTTTCTAGAAATATCACCCCGTATAAGGGGAAGCTTTGCCGAAATTTCAAATGAAAATATGTTCTTGGCGTTCTTTGTGTTCTTCGCGTTCTTCGTGTTCTTCGTTCTTTCTTCGCTCGTTCTTAGCGTTTTTGATACGAAAATGAAATTTGATCATTTCAGGAGCCTTAAATAATCTTTTCTAAAAACGAAACACGATAAAACATGCATACGTGAGAGAGAGCTCGATTAGGTAACAAAATCCTTCCTTTTGCTGTTGGATTTTCAAACGAGATTGAAATTCTTGATTTTATGTTCTGTGCTATAAAGAACCCTAATTTTGGCTATTTTTGGTAAAGTCTGAATAGTTGCTTTGTGATTCCCACTAAAATAAGGTTTAAGCATCAAATCGATGCAGTGGCTTTGAAAGTTAGGGTTTGGGAGTTAAAATAGGCATAAATACGAGTATATATGCATATGAATAATATATATGTGAGTCTATACTAAGTATTGTTGATATGCAAATCAAAGACTTAACGAAAGAATTACATCATGTGAATTGATGTGGTTTGAGTTGGATCCTGAAAAGGATCACGTGTCACGTTAAGGATGACTGGGAGTAGAACTACAGGTCGGACATGCAACCTGTAGGTTTGTTGGAAGGAACCCGTATTGGCATTTCCCTACCTAGATGGTATACGGTTGCCCTGTTATGATAAGTGCACACGAAATGAATGTTATACAACGCGTGGTACCGGGAGCCAATATCTTCGGTTGAACGACGGAATATGTGGCCGTGCCATGTGGAAGCACGGGTGGTTCAATAGCGGCTGGGTCACGATAATATGTATTTAAACCGCTAGGTTATATGATTAAATGTAGCCTGAGGTTTTAAGCAACCGAGTCCTCGAGGACGGTGTGCTCATTTGTTTTCCGGGATGAGGGTTTGAGACCATGTTTAATAAAAAAAAGGAAATTGTCAGGGTAGCATTGGAGGATTGGTTGAGGCGACGTGCGGCAGCATAAGCTTACCAAGATCAACATATTCTCCAATCCCGAAAGGTCCACATCTTCGGAGTACAAGAATGGTGGGGTTCCCCTGGACTAATCCCTGACGTGGAATAGAAAAGGAATAGGACTTAAATTAATGAGAAGGAATGAAACTGTTTGGTGATAACAAGTTTTGAAAATTATACAATTTGTTTGCTTTTCTCTTCTTCGTTATTTAGCATTCGCAAACTTTATCCTATGATTTATGGAAAACCCAACAGGTGTTGGCGAGCCATCACAAGGACTTTAGTAATCCAGCCATCTTACATAGTAGACATCCAACCAACCACAGTAGCTTTACTTTGTAAGGTAGTTAGTAATCTTTTGTATATTTTCCTTTCAAGCTGATGTACATGTAAATGGTTATAGTGGGACAATGTATCATATGAAATTTATTTTGTGAATGGAAAAGTATTGAAATACTTTCTTCTGAATATACGTTATTTGCAGTCTGTTTCTGAATGTTAGTTGTGATTGCTGAATAAATTATTGCTGAGTAACCAGATCCGGTTATGGGAGGATCCGATGGCTCGGAATTTGGGGTCGCGACAGATTGGTATCAGAGCTTGGTTACTCCAGTAATTTATTTAGTAATTAACAACTATGAGCGGTATTCAGAAACTAAGGTTATATTAAGATCTTTTGATCTTAATAATTGACTGCATACCATTCACAAGTCATTGTCCCTTACGTACATCATGCTAAGACTTATAGGACCTAACCTTTGCCTTGACTTATCCCAGGATCATGGCAGACCAAGATATGTCTAGATAATTAGTGGTTATGATGACAATGCTCCAAGACATGGGGCAAAGGCAGCAACCATTAGAGGAGAGGCTCAATACACAAGCTGAGAGACCGAGGCATCTAAGCCTGCTGATGCTAGGATTGAAGGGTTCTGTCCATCTTTTTGAGGATGAATCTAGTTACCATCCTTCAACTGAGTCTGCTCCTACCCCAGCTGAAGGAGCAATGGAGAAGGCCCTTCTGAGACACCAAACATTACTAGACAATTACCGAAAAGGAAGATTCCTCGATTTAAAGGTATAGAGACACCTGCTGAGGCAGAACTATGGCTTGATGACATCAGCAGGATGTTGAGAATAATACACGCACCAACAGATACTTGGGTGCACTTTGCTGATTACTCCTTAGCAGACTATGCAAGACGATGGTGGAGAGCAATTTCCAAGAAATTAGCAGATCCTATTCCATGGGATATCTTTGAAGAGAGATTCCGAGCTCACTTCTATCCCTCTCATTGGGAAGAATTAAAGAGGAGAGAGTTAGCTTCTCTGAATCAGGGTTCTATGACCGTACGAGATTATCATATCCACTTTACTGAGCTGCTATCTAGAAGCCTCACCACAAGAGTGTCTTACCTCTCAGTGAGAATGGTTGACATTCCTGGTATGCGCGAGCTCACACGTGGAAATCCTCCACCACTCAGACGGGCGACATGAGCTGACGCCTGTGTAGCTGCAGCACTGACTGCCTCAAGTCCTAGCTTAACCCAGAACAAGACTATATAAGACAACCGGCCCACAAAAGACCCTCCCTTTTTTTTGTTCAAGAAAGAGAGAAAGCAAAAAACCGTGGTCTACTATCGCGATTATGAAAATGGCGGTCTTCAGGGAGATCTACGAGAAAAGCTTGCTGGTTTTAGAGCTACAACCATAGATGAAGCAACGAACATCGCCTCTCGTATTGAGATGGAGAGGGATGAAAACCGCCAAAGAAGAAGTTTCCAGTTTAATGGTGGACCATCCAAAAGCAAGGCACATTATAATCGTAGAGATCGTCGCTATCATCCAGTCAGGTCTAATATAAGCTCGCCACAGACTTTGGGCCAAGAATTATCTGCAAGAAGGGGTTCTCTAGACCTCCACTATATCCTTGCGACTCAGCAGCAGGAGCTAGCACCTCTGTGGCTGGTTCTTCAGCTCAAATAGGAGCACATGTGTGTTTTTACTATCATCAGGAAGGCCACATCAAGAAAGATTGTCCGAAGTTGAGAGGTTCAGGGTTTAAATCAACCCCAATTAACAGTATAACATCCACCTCGAGCAATGGAGCAACACGCGGAGGAAGAAATAGTAGAGGTCGGGGCTCACAAGGAGCATCTCCTACACAACAACCACCACAAAGTGTTGCGGGTTCTAGCTTGCCTATTCCTAATGGCCAGCTAAATGCAATCACTGAAGAACAAGCCTACAATTTAGGCACAGTTGTACGAGGTACCGTTACTATTCATGGCTTTTCAGTATATGCCTTATTTGATTCTGGTGCTTTACATTCATTTATTTCTCGACGGTTAGTACCCACTTTGGGTAAGATACCAATATAAGTACAACAGTCCTATCTGATCAAGGGACCAGGAGGACAAGTATTTATAATCCGAGAAATCCTAGATAATTGTATAGTAGTGATAGCGGGACATCAGTTACCCATTTCACTACTACTAATAGAAATGGAGGACTTTGATCTTATACTAGGAATGGATTGGCTAGAAAAGGCATCATGCATGTCTTGACTGTTTTCAGAAGACAATAACGTTTCACCTTCCTAACTCGATAGAGTTCCAGTCATTGGAAAGACATCCAATGATAATATCGAATATATCTCTACATTGAAGGCACAACAGTTGTTAGAGCAAGGGTGCCATGGTTATTTAGCTTATATAACCACTACATCAGGGTCAGGCAGAATGACGGAAGATATACCTATAGTATGCGAGTTTCCTGATGTATTTCCAGAGGAACTACCAGGATTACCACCTGAGCGAGAGATTGAATTTGAAATCTCTCTCATATCGGATACTCAGCCTATTTCTATCCCTATAGGATGGCACCAGCTGAGTTACGAGAGTTAAAGGTACAATTGCAAGAACTGTTAGATAAAGTATTCATCCGTCCTAGTACTTCACCATGGGGTGCACCTATCTTATTTGTTAGGAAAAAGGATGGGTCAATGCGCTTGTACATTGACTATAGACAATTAAACAAGAGAACAATAAAGAATAAGTATCCTCTGCCAAGAATAGATGATCTCTTTGATCAGTTACAGAGTTCGACAGTGTATTCCAAATTGACTTAAGATCTGGAGACCATCAGTTGAAGATAAAATATGCGATATCCCCAAGACAGCTTTTCGAACTAGATACAGGCATTATGAATTCTTAGTTATGCCCTTTGGACTGACAAATGCCCCAACAACTTTCATGGATCTCATGAATAGAGTATTCAAGGAGTTCTTAGATCACTTTGTAGTAGTCTTTATTGATGACGTGCTTATTTACTCCAAGGATAAATATCTGCATGAACATCATCTCAGCAGGCACTTGAAACTCTTAGGAAGAACAAACTGTATGTTAAATATAACAAATGTGACTTCTGGCTATCTGAAGTATCTTTCTTAGGCCATGTTATTTCTGGGGAAGGTATATCAGTTGATCCTACAAAGGTTAGTGCGGTGATGAGTTGGGAACGCCCGAAGACTATCACAGAAATACGATCTTTTCTGGATTAGCTGGATATTATAGAAGATTTGTGAAGGACTTTTCACGAATAACATTGCCAATGACTAGGTTGACCAAGAAGGAAGTTCCATTCATATGGTCAGATGCATGCGAAATAAGTTTCCAAACACTGAAAGAATGCCTAACATCTGCACCCATCCTTACTCTACCCTCCGGGAGTTTACAGTTACACTGACGCATCTAAAGAAGGACTTGGGACAGTTCTTATGCAACATGTAAGGTAGTTCCGTATGCATCACGACAGCTCGGGATACATGAGAAGAACTACCCAACACATGACCTTGAATTAGCTGCCGTAGTTTTCGCTTTAAAGATATGGAGACACTACTTGTATGGTATTACTTTTGAAATCTTCATCGATCATAAAAGCTTGAAATATCTATTTGATCAAAAGGAGCTTAATATGAGACAGAGACGGTGGCTAGAGTTGTTGAAAGATTATGATTGCACTATCTCCCTAATACCATGGTAAGGGGAACGTCGTAGCAGATGCCCTTAGCAGAAGAACTCATTCACATGGGTTGGTGAGTGCTATTCACTTCTGGGGTTTACTATCAACGTTAAGTGAATGGAAACCATTGATAGTAGTGCCGATACTATAACTAATCCTCACCGATACAAACCAGAGATCTGGGATAAAATAAAGAAAGGACAGGAGGAGACAACAACTTGAGAAGAATGAGATAGAGGGATTCCATATACAAGATGGATTACTATATAACCATCACAGAGCTTGTGTACCAGACATACCTGAATTGAGGAAAGATATTTTACATGAAGCTCATTGTTCTAGATTATCTATTCATCCAGGAATTACAAAGATGTATAAGGATCTTCGTTCATACTTTTGGTGGCCAGGAATGAAGAAAGATGTTGCTGAGTTTGTGAATGCATGTTTCACTTGCCAGCAGGTAAAGGCTTCACACCAAAAGCCACCAGGATTATTGCAACCCCTCTCTATACCTGAATGGAAATGGAAAGCATTTCCATGGACTTCGTTACTGGCTTACCTCAGACGACTGGTAGTAAAGATAGTATCCGTGTTATAATAGATCGTCTGACAAAGGTAGCACACTTTATTCCGATAAGCTTATCTCTTACTCCAGACCAGCTTGCTGAATTATATATTACACATGTGATTCGCCTCCATGTATTCCGAAGGAAGTAGTTTCTGATCGAGATTCACGATTCACCTCACACTATTGGAGAACTTCATGAAAGCCTTAGGTACACAACTATGCTTGAGTACAACATATCATCCACAAACAGATGGTCAGTCAAAACGTACGATTCAGACACTAGAGGATATGCTACGAGCATGTGCCTTAGAATGGAAGGGACCGTGGATTAAACATTTGCCTCTTGCAGAATTCACCTACAGTAATAGTTGCTATACAAGTATTGGCATGTCACCATTTGAAGCACTATATGGACGAAGGTGTACTACTCGTTTGTGTTGGCAAGAGGTCAGAATAAAGAACATTTATGATTCAGATAGACTGCAAGAGACATGGGAAGCTGTAGAGCTTGCTCAAAAAAGACTATTGACTGCTCAAAGTCGCCAGAAAAGTTATAGTGATACCAGGCGAAGAGACCTTGAATTTGAGGTAGGTGACTTTGTATTTCTCAAAGTATCACCTATGAAGGGTGTTCAGAGGTTTGGCTTGCGTGGAAAGTTAGCACCCAGGTTCGTGGGTCCCTTTGAAATTATTCAACGGATTGGAAAAGTTGCCTATAGACTTGCGCTTCCTCCACATCTTTCGGCAATACATGATGTATTCCATGTATCAAATCTGAGAAAGTACGTTAGGAATCCAGAGCATAAGATAAGTTATGATGATTTACATGTTGAGCCAAACTTGACATACCAAGAGATACATGTGCAAATACTTGAAAGGGATATCAAGAAGTTAGAAACAAAGAGGTGCCTCTAGTTAAAGTATTGTGGCGGAACCAAAAGATTGAAGAAGCCACATGGGAACCTGAGGCAGAAATGAGAGAAAAATACCCGTACTTGTTTGAATGATAACACCATGTATTCTGTATATGTTTATTATAAATGAAAGAACGTTCATTCTTTTTAAGGTTGTTATGTTTCAATCCTCTTTAAGGTTGTTATGCCTGCTTTCTAGTCTCGAGGATGAGACTTCCTTTAAGGTTGTTATAATTGTAAAGTCATGAACTTGGCATCCCTCGGATCCTATATCATAAGATCCGACACGTCAAGAGAAAATATGTTCTTGGCGTTCTTTGTGTTCTTCGTGTTCTTCACGTTCTTCGTGTTCTTTGTTCGTTCTTCGCACGTTCTTAGCGTTTTTGATACGAAAATGAAATTCGATCTTTTCAGAGTAGAACTACAGGTCGGGCATGCAACCTGTAGGTTTGTCGGAAGGAACCCGTATTGACGTTTCCCTACTAGGTGGTACACGATTGCCATGTTATGATAAGTGCGCACGAAATGAATGTTTTGCAATGCGTGGGACCGGGAGCCAATATCTTCGGGTCGAACGACGGAAGATGTGGTCGTACCATGTGGAAGCACGTGTGGTTCAATAGCAGCTGGGTCACAATAATATGTATTTAAAGCCGCTAGGTTATATGATTAAATGTTAGCCTGAGGTTTTAAGCAACTAGGTCCTCGAGGACGGTGTGCTCATTTGTTTTCCGGGCTGAGGGTTTGAGACCCTGTTTAATAAAAAAAGGAAATTGTTAGGGTAGCATTGGAGGATTGGTTGAGGCGACGTGCGACAGCATAAGCTTACCAAGATCAACACAATCTCCAATCCCGAAGGGTCCACAGCTTCAGAGTCCAGGAATGGTGGGGTTTCCCTGGACTAATCCCTGACGTGGAATAGAAAAGGAATATGACTTAAATTAATGAGAAGGAATGAAACTTTTTGGTGATAACAAGTTTTGAAAATTTACACAATTTGTTTGCTTTTTCTCTTCTTCGTTATTTAGCATTCGCTAATTTTTATCCTATGATTTATGGAAAACCCAACAGGTGTTGGTGAGCCATCGCAAGGACTTTAGTAATTCAACCAGCTTACATAGTAGACATCCAGCCAACCACAGTAGCTTTACTTTGTAAGGTAGTTAGTAATCTTTTGTATATTTTCCTTTCAAGCTGATGTACATGTAAATGGTTATAGGGGGACAATGTATCATCTGAACTTTATTTTGTGAATGGAAAAGTGTTGAAATACTTTCTTCTGAATATACGTTATTTGCAGTCTGTTTCTGAATGTTAGTTGTGATTGCTGAATAAATTATTGATGAGTAACCAGATCCGGTTATGGGAGGATTCAACGACCCGGAATTGGGGTCGCGATAGTTATAGATCTTCTGTCAGAGACATGCATGACAGATTGCAGACCCGCCACTACTCCACTTGACCCAAGCATGAAGTTCTATGATAATGATACTGAGGAAGTCGACAAGAGGAGGTACAGAGAGCTTGTTGGCAAGCCACTATATGTGACTATTTTCAGGCCTGACATATCATTTGCCGTAAGCAAAGTGGGGCAGTTTATGGAGCAGCCCAGACAAGCATATATGGATGTCGTCCATATGATTTTGAGATACTCGAAGACTTCACATGGTACTGGACTTCTTTTCAGCAGAGGCACATCTCTCTCAGTTACAACATGCGCAGATGCAGATTATGATGGGTGTCCAAAAGATAGAAAGTCTACACCTGACTTTGCCGTGTTCATAGGGAATTCTCTTGTTTCATGGAAGAGTAAGAAGCAGACTGTGGTTGCCAGGTCGAGTGCTGAATCGAAATACATGACCATGTTCCAAGCTAGTACAGAGATGATGTGGGTCAGATACATTCTTACTGAGCTGACTTTAGAAATACCTCTTCCCACGCACCTCCAATGTGATAATCAAGCTGCTCTCTTCATTGCAAACAATCCAGTCTTTCATGAGAGGACAAAGCACATAAAAGTGGATTGTCACTACACTCGTGACATGATGCAAAAGGGTATCATCACTACTATGCATGTCAGCTCGGGAGACCATACAACATATGTACTTACAAAGGCTCTAGCGAGAGGACCTTATCAGAGATGTTGTTCCAAGCTGAGTCCTATCGATATCAACGCTCCAGCTTGAGGGGAGTGTTGAGATATTAACTAGATCTCTAAGACTGTTATATTTTCTTATTTCTCTGTCTTCTTTATGTAGTTTACCCAATAGGTTCTCCTATATAATAGAACCCTTGAGCCTGTAATAAAGCATACAATTACTTCCCTAACAAAATTATGATGACGTAGTTCATGGCGATCATGTAATATTTGTTTCTGTCAGGGAATAAGGAGTGTTATAGTTTCCATTCTAATTTTAAGGCAGATAGGATTTGCAGGAGGTATTACTGCTCAATGCAGGTTGCTCAGTTGTTCATAAGATCGGGAAGTTGTATTATAAGAGATTATTCTTCTATAAATTATTACAGGCATATCCCATCATGTCGAAGAAATCAGTTTGCCGATTTCAAGGATTTTGTGTTGTCCTTTGTAAACGAGGCTTCACTTGCATTCTTGGATACGCAAATATGGAACGAGTCCACGTATGCGGTGCAATAGATCGCTACAAAAATACTGCAATCTTTTTATACTGCGAATCTCTCAACGGTAGCTAGGAATACCAAAAATAATGGATAGACATTCTCGATAGTTTCTCAACTGTCATTTCTTTCATCTCAACGGCCGTCATTTTATTATTTAGATATCCGCATCGGCTGCAGATATACGACTATTTGCAGCAGTATGATGGAAACAACGGATCGTCAACTGTAACGAGAGATACAGCGGACCTGCTGTAGTTTTTTTTCGATCTCGGTTCTAAAATCCAACCTCATAGAATGAATCATATTCTCCAAATTTCGCTCAAATAGGAAATTATTTGCTATTTCATCTTAATGTTTAAAGATCCGAGTCATATTAAGCAACTTAAATTCCATTTAAAAATGACCCGGGTATTTAAATAGTAAGATAAAATAGTAAATAACCTCTGATTTGAGTGAAATTTATAGGATATGTAGAACATTAATCTAAGATTCAATCTATGAGGTTGGATTTTGGAATCAAAATCTCAAAAAACAGAGATTACTTTACTGGACCGATGTACATAGTATTTGCAGCAGATGTATTTGCGACGGGTACGTGCGTCCTTCGAGCACTGCAAGAACGTGTACGTACCTAATGTTTGACGACTACAGGATTGTGGTCACCATATACACTTGTATACATTTACCACAAAAAGGCTGTTAGGGTTGGCGTGCAGCAACAAAGTTTTCACACAGTTCCCGTGGGCAAGAACACAATCTACAACACTTGTAGGAAAGGAGATAACTTAAGGATGAAAATACAGACTCGACTTCATATAATTTACTGACTTCACATAAACAACCTACAATTGTGCTCAATCATTTCTTTACAATTTAATTATTATTTTTACCTCTCAATCAGTCATTTATATGGATTATAAGATCTCCCGAACAACATGACCACAATTACAATAAAAACATTTACGTATAGAATATTCTTCTAGTACACTGGTTTTAAGCAGCACGGAAATCGTTGAAGAAAGTAAATTTGAGCCAAAACCTTTTTTCGAGGGGCACAAGATAAAAATACCATGTACAACAATTGCAACAGTATCATGTTTATTAATTAGACAGATATGATTAGGGATAAAAACAGATCAGATACATATCGGATATGCCTATTTCCATATATTCGATTCATATCTATCGAATACGGATATGATTCAGATATGCATCAGGAAGCCATATCCTTAAAAAGACGAATATGAATTCGAATCAGATATTTATCGAATCAGAATATGGATCGAATAAAAAGCAGACCCGAACACAGATTGAATAAAGAGCCAATCCAAATATGAATCGAATAATTTGGATCCAATAAACATGAAATTTGAATAGATATGGAATAAAGACCATATATGATTACGAATTTAATTTTTTATCAAAGTTCGTGATGATTTTAAAAAATATCAATGAAAATTAAATAAGTTGCATCATACAAAAAGGAGCGTCTAAATGACATGCGTTCTTGTCCGGAAGCAAAAAAATGTATATGATTTCGTAACTTTTGCATACCCATCTCCAAACAAACGGATGCTTATCAATATCATTAATATATTGTATTATATTCTAATAATACTAATATAATAATATACAATTGTGGTTTATATTATATTAATTAATATATAAAACGATAATAAATGTTGTATTCGGATATCTGGATCTGGATATTCAAGCCATTACCATATCCGTATCCGTATCTGGAAAACTTTTACAACCCATATCCATATTCTATCCGTATTCGGATATCCGTATCCAGTAATTTTTCGAATACGATAAGCGGATATTCGGATATATCAGTATCCGTTTTCATCATATGATATTTTGCAATTTGATTATTTATACGGCAAGGCACACATCTTCAAACTAAAACGACTGTATAAGCACATATCCATATCTTCTGCGATAACATCTCCAGATTGGCAACTGCATGCAGGAAAATAGATAAACGGGCATTTTTGGGATTAGCAGTTACATGCAAGTCTACTGCCAGAAAATATATATATACATCGCTCTTTTCGGAATAGATGCCACGGACAGACATCGTCAGAAGTTGAACTCTGCTGGCTTGAAAATGAGTCCGACTTCTTATCTGCAGAAGATCTTTCGACAGATATAAGCAGCGATAGAACTTTGATTAGCAGTTGGACATTGCCCATGGACAAGGGTGAAGACATGGATATCAACAAGTTAATGTTCATACTTTCACACTCATTCCTCAGCAAGAGCAACAGCCATGATGATCCAACATCGGCGTCGAATTGGAGCACGTCTTACGATGTAGCCAGCTTCTTACTTCTCTTTCTAGCGGTTTTTGCAAGGGCGTCGCATATCTCCCTCCTGCGCTTTGTGTTGTCATCTTGGCTCTTGCTTGCCGAGTTCTTTGCCCGCTGCTCCAGCATGGCATCCATGCGGAATTTCAGACTCCATAATGTGGCCTCATCCTGCATAAATAATCAAGGCGACAAGAAATTTGTTGAACATTCCACATAATAAAGATGCGCGCGTCCATGGTACTGGATAACAAGCTGCAATTCGGCATGACATCTCGATTTCGATATTCTAGCTTTACACTATATTAACACGCATGCGGTTATAAGATTGAAATACCTGCCTATAGCACTAAAGACCCACTGCAAGATTACCGTTATATTATTTTGTAATTTCAAATAAATATATTGGGTTATTCTCATCTTTAGATCAAAATAACTAAGAGATCCTTCCGTATACTCTCAGTCCAACCCTTTTTGGACCTTTCTCACCCTCTCTTAGCTGGCATAACATCCCAAATCCTGCATCTTTTAATTGGTGCATCAACCGACCTTTGCAAATGGTCAAACCATCTTAAACGATTTTCTCATCTTATCCTCTATCTGAGCTACACCAACTTTCCTTGTGATCACATCATTCCGAATCCGATCTTTTCGAATATGACCATACATCCATCATAGCAATTTCATTTCTAAAACTGTCATTCTTTGCACATGTCTATGGTTCACATGCCAACATTCAAATCTATGGAGCATAACAGATCTCACAACTGCTTTGTAATATTTTGATTTGATTTTCAAAGGAATTTTCTTATCACATAGAATAGTAGAGGCTAATCTCCACTTAAAAAAACCTATATTTATTCTATGAATAACGTCTCCATCGATTTCCTGGTCATGCTGCAAAATTGATCCCGAGTATCTAATGGAGTATTTCTTATGAATGTTATCGTCTACAATCTTCACCTTCCTTCACACCGCTTCCATCACAATGTGCATTCCATATATTCAATCTTAGCCCTACTTATACAAAATCCTTCAGTTTCTAAGGCATGTTTCCAAACCTCGAGCTTCTCATTGACTCTATCTCTAGTCTCATCAATCAACACAATATCATTGGAGAACAACATATACCAAAGTATCTCATCATGAATGTAACTAGTCAACTCCTCCATAATCAAAGAGGAATGGACTCAAAGCTTAACCTTCATGCAAACCGGTACTGATGTCAAAATAATCATTCTACCCAGACTAGATCTTTGCATAAGATGAAGCTCCATCATACACATCCTTTTGTAAGGTTAATGTATAGGACATGTACTCGTCTCTTCTCCAAAACTCTCCATAATGTCTCATGTGGGACTGAATTATAAGCCTTCTCCAAATCAACAAAAATCATATAGAGGTTCTTCCTTTAGACTATAAATCTCTATTGTTCTCATCATGTGGATAGCTTCAATAGTTGAGCGACCTGGCATGAATTCAAATTGATTTTCTTTTACTTCGAAAACTTGCCTCAACCTTCTTTCAATCATACGTTCTCAAATTTTCAGTGTGACTCATTAGTTTGATACATTTGTAATTTGAACAATTTTGAAAGTCTCTCTTATTCTTATAAAGAGTCACCATGATGCTTCTCCTCCATTCTTAATATATTTTCTTGCTTCGCTAAATAACATTGAATAAATTTGCTTTTAGTTATTCCTGATGGCGGTTGTCTTTATCCTTGTGATTCCTGAAGTCTTTATCTCAGTCCAAGAGTTTGATCGCCACACCACGACTTTCTTGCTCTATCTACCTTCGTCACCAAGGCCCAGCCCGGAGGGTCATCGCACACATCCTTTTCAATCGAGGCCAACTTCTCTCCAACTGACCTACCCCTTCTCACTAGTGAAAGCGTAAAGAAATTGCCTATCCTAATAGCGCCACATTGTTTCCGAACATGGAATTGAAGGGAATTATCTCCAAACTTCCAGCCCCGACCTCAAAAAGAAAATCTCGAATTTCTTTATCAAATATATAGTGGAAGTATAGATAGACGTAGTGCAAACTTCTTTATTGCTGCCGCTATTGCCTTTCGTCCCTTCACTTTTTGATAGTTCCGCTCTTCAGATGAAATGTACGTGGTAGGTGAAAACCAACGACGACGAAGCGAGTGTAGACGTGAGTCGAAAGGTGGTGATAGAGGTCAAAAGGAAAAGAGATCAGGAGTCTTTTGATGACGATTGCTCAAACCACGTTTACCTAGAACTCTCCGTACATCTACAGGAATGTCATCAGATCCTAAACCTTTTATCATGTTTTATAACCTTCAAAGCCTCCTCTACTTTATTTTTATTTGTTCATAACTTGCATGATTATGGTAACTCTCACTACTAGATAGGTTTTCCAAAGTGATCTCTTAATTCCTTTTCCCAATGAAAAGCTTATGAAAATACTGCTTTCATTAAGTCTCTATATCCTTCTGAGTAATACCAATTCCCTTACAAAGCAATTGTGAGACCTGCTATGCTCTATGGATATGAATGTTGGCCTGTAAACCATAGACATGTGCAGAGAATGTCAGTAGCAGAAATGAAAATGCTAAAGTGGATGGAGTGGACATACGCGTAAACTAAAGATCGGATTCGGAATGATCAGTCAGAAAGAAAGTTAGTGTAGCTCCGATCAAGGATAAGATGCGAGAAAACGACTTAAGGTGATTTGTCCATGTGCAAAGGAGGTCAATTGATGCATCGGTTAGGAGATGCGAGTTTTGAGATGTTGGACCGGCTAAGAGAGTGCGAGGAAGGCCAAAGAAGTGTTGGAATGAGACTATACAAATGGATCATAGTTTTTTGGATGTAAGCCCGAGATTGGCCCATAATAGATCTGAATAGAGGCAAAGAATCCATGTTGACAACCCTACTTAATGAGGGGAAAGGATTTTTTGTTGTTGTTGTTGTATCCTTCTGAGTAACATGCACATGTCCTTCCTCGTCCCTATGCATATCCCTTGAGAAAGATCTTTGATCTTTCTTTTCTTCATTTGATCAATCTGAATATATCCTTCTGGACCTACTTAAGGTCAAGATTTTTGTACAAAAGTTCACAAGTTTTTGTCTTAGCTTCAGTTACAACCTTCTTTGCTAATTTGTAGTTTGACAGTTTCCTCTATACATAACTTTCAAGCAAGCTCTTTTATATTTTAAGCTTTAACCTTCTCTTGCACCCTTTCATTCCATCACCAAGCCTCTTTTTGGCCCGAAACTCCTCCCTTAGACTCACCTAGTATCTCTTTAGCTACCTTTCGAATACAAGATGTTATCGGCTCCCACATCTCGTTTGCACTTTCATTACAGTCCCAAGATAAGTCATCTAAAACCTTCTCCTTGACGTTTGCTTTGCTCAATTGAAGATTCCATCATCTAATTCTAATGATCTTGGGAACCATCCTTTTCTTTACCAACCATTTTATTTGCACATCCATGGGATACAGTTGATGTTGAGATGTCAAACTCTCTCCTAAGATTACTTTGCAGTCATTGCAAAACAATTGTTCTTTTCTCCTCGTTGCAAAGTAACCTATATGTGTTTTAGTTAGGCCACTCTTACAAGTAATTAAATGTTTTTCCCTCTTCTAGAAGAGAGTGTTTGCTATGAAAATGTCATAAACCATTACAAAATCCAGAATGACTTTTCCCTCTTCATTTCTATCCGCAAAGACATGGCCTCCATGAAAACTAGCATACCCTAAATCATCCTTTCCCCCATGTTCATTAAGATCTCCACTTAGGCAAATCATCTCTCTACGGGTTTCCTTATATAATCTTATCCAAATCTTCCCAAAAAAGCTTGTTTAATTCTTTCCTCTAAATGAATTTGTGGTGCATAAACTGAGATGATATTCCGAATTTCTTCTTCAATCACTAATTTTAGCAAAATATCTGATCCCCGAATCTTTTCATCTCAACCAAACTATCATTTAAATCTTTATGAACAACTACCCTAACATCATTTCTACCCTTCTCTTTACCTAAATACCATAATTGAAAGCATGTCTTCTCGATCTCCAATTCTTTCTCTCCAACCCATTCTGTCTCTTGGAGACATAATATCTGAATCTTCCTTTCATCGTATCTACTATCTCCATCGATTTGTCAATCAAAGTACCAATATTCCAAGTACCTCTCTCGCAACCTCTTTTGTGACCTCTTCTGGACTAACTTTCCTCGTATGAGTCCATCGTGCGAGAATCCTTGCAAATTTTGAACTACATCCGAGCAGCAATGTAGAGACTCTTGTCAGCTTCTCATTGCATTCAGACGATGCAATGCGTCGCTAGTAAGGGGCGCCTAAATGTTTGCTTAATCCATATTAAAAAGATTCAATTGTCTTGAGGCAAATAAATTACTAAGCAACAAAAAATAATAAAAACTAGGACAGTCTAGTTAATTTATAATAATACCTTCGTAATTTGATTTCAGAACAAGATTTTATATACCGATTTCGACACCATATTGATATGGTGTTGATACGATATTTCGACGATATATCAACCATTTCAACACCTAATTTGTGAAGTTGAACCTAAAGACAACGATATCGACATTTGCCTGACAATGTCGCCACATGTGCATACTAGTATATCGGAGATAAATTGCTATTTCGATCCATGTTTCATACTAACCTATATACAAGAGAGCAAAAATCTGAAATTGTAGAAAAATTCTTACAAGATAGAAATGTGTTGTAATTTTAAAAATCCAAAAACTTAGAATTAGAATTATTGACAATCATAGGAGCCTGATATTGCCAGCATCTTAGCCAAAAATCAACTATACAAATTACATCCCAAACAAAAGGCAAAGTAACACTAATGCAAATAAGAATTATGAAAATGACCCTGCCAAGATGCAATTGTCCCTAATCTTCTCGAAGGATCCACTCTCGTCCTACTGCTCCTCAACCTCCTCTTCACCTCCATCCAGCCAGCGTTCTCTCTCTCTCTCTCTCTCTCTCTCTCTCTCTCAAATGGTAGCACTCACACAATCCCCTCCCATTTACAACAGAATCTCGAGACCCCACCCTCCCTTTCCCTTTCCCCATCCCGATTTCCCTCACCCTCCGTCGCTCTCGTCATCGTCCTCAACCTCCTCATGTTCTCCTCTAGGACTAAGTCTTCCCAGGTGGCACAAAAAATGGATGCTTATAAAAAATATAGAAATTTTATTGGCAAAATGGATGAGTGATGGGAAGTGGAAATAAAAAACCAGGTAATGAGGCATGTAAGTTTCCAAGGGCTCACCAGGGCATCTATGTCAAGTTCTATATTCTGTTCTCTCGCAGAGAAGTTTGGATTAAGTTGAGCAATCACATCAAGTGCCTTGTAAATTTCTTCAGATGGCAATATGCCAAATGCTGCTGCAATTTTTCTCTTTTCTTCGGTAGAAATTTTCCTTGAAAGATAAGAGGGCACATGTCATTTCAACAATAGCTAGAAAGTGAAGAAAAACTTCAATGCAGATACTTTTGGATATATTAAATACATCATATAGGCAGACTCGATCTTTCTGTCAACACATGTCCACACTAAAGAAAGTGCAAATTGAAATTGACAACTGGGCAGAATCGTGGTATAATCACCAAACTTTGCATATGTTTTGAACTTGTGATAAACCTACCAAAGCAAACTCAAAAGTTCTAAATAAGGGTGTCTGATAATTTCTCCATCTAACCGCATGGCTATGAAAAAATGTGATTCTAGCCATGCTGCAAAGTAGTTGTGCATTAACTATATCAAAAATTCAAAATGCAACATGCGGAATCACTTGGGTAGATGCATCGCATAACAACTATGCGATATGGCTGGGAAAATGCAGAGAATGTGCAGTTTTGTATTGTTTTTATTTTTGTTTTTATTTTTTGATTTTTTTGACTTGATAGGATGAACCTCCAATAGACGTCCATCCAAGACTCGTCCCAGGATTCGAACCCTAGTCTCCCTTGTGGTAGACACCCACTGCTACAAACAAGCCATACACCGCAGTGTTTATATTTTTCAAATTTAAATAAATGGTAATTCAGCATTAATGCTTTAATAGTTGAATAAAGAGAATTTTTCAAAATTCAAAAATAAAAAAACTTGCACTTTTATTTCTTATAAAATCATATATCAACAACAGAGAATTTTCCCACATTAAGTAGGGTCAGCTACATGGATTCTGTTAGAATTATTATATTACAATTATATTTGTAACCTTTCGGGTTCCGTAACCCTTAACCTTTCGGGTTCCGTAACCCTTGACCCTTCATGTTCCGTAACCTTTAACCCTTCGGGTTCCGTAACCCCTCAGGGGTATTCATGTATTTTTCCTCTTGTACTCTCTAGGGTTTTCTCTCTATATAAGAGACCCTAGCCCTATGGAATAGACATCACATTCTGTCTCTCTTCTCCACATGTTATCAGAGCAACGGTCCTAGACCGGGGTTCTGACCTAAAATCCCCACCGCCACATTCAAGCCTCGTAAACGAATGCGCGGGCCCTCTTCCCTGACTTAGGGCCCCGCGCAAGGCCCTCCAATCACCTCCAGTGCAGCAGCCCTCCCGCTAGCGCTATTCTGCGCTTTCAGGACCTCCTACGAAGGCCGTTAGCCCCACAGCAACCCTCCACAGGTACCGTAGGACTCTTTGGAGATCCAAAACTCATCACGGATCGCTTCCAAGAATCCAGATATGCTGTCCATTGGGGGTTTTCAGCCCTTCTTCAAGGGCAAACGTGAGTTTTAGGGCATTTTTAGCTCTTATATGCATCCTTAGTTGATCACAGGATCGTTTTCTATTTTAAGACCACCATGGCGCCTTCTTCTACCGAGACAAAGCCCTTGGCCACGAATGTTATGGCACAAGACACTACTATCAAACTCAAGGGCACAGGAAATTACGTGCTCTGGTCTCGATCTTTTATGGTGTTCATTGGTGGTCAGAGGAAACTCTACATTTTGACTAAAGATCTTTTAGATGAAAAGGACAAAGAGTACGACAATTGGCAGACTGACAACTATTTGGTTATCAACTGGATGACCAACAGTGTTGAGGCTCATATTGCCTCAAATCTTCTTTACAAAAATACGGCCAAGGAAATGTGGGAGGATCTCGAGCAAACATACTCCCAGAAGAAGACGAAGTCACGCCTTGCAGATATTTACAGGCGAATCTGGTCGGCATCTCAGGGTGATTCCACCCTCATCGAGTACTACAGGCATCTATCCAGTCTGTATGAGGAGCTTGCAATATTCCAGCCCTCATGTTGCACCAAACAGATACAAGAGCGTTCTGACTGGCAGGTATACCGCTTCCTTGATGGCCTGCATTCTAGGTATCATACAGCGAAGGAGCAATTTCTTATATCAGACACACTGCCAACAATGAAGGCCATCTTTGGCCGACTTAAGGAGCTCGAGACATCCGTTGCCCGACATCCTATCTTACCTTCAACGGAGAACTTTGCACACATCGTCTCATCTGGGCGAGGAGGCAGATACGGCTTGCGAGGAGGACGCGGTCGCGATCCAAGTCGTGGTCGTGGACGGGAATCTGGACGAGGCCGTGACTTTGGTCGTGGTCGTGGGCGAGACTCTGCTGCCCCATGCACTCACTGTGGTAGGTGGAACCACCCGACTGAACGATGCTGGCAGAAGTTTGGCGTACCTTCTTATCACGCCAATAATGCTTATGAGGATGCCTATGATGTGGAAGAAGCATCGCCTAGCTCCAGTGGCAAGATTGTTCATCTTAATGATGCAGATTATTCCCGCCTAATGCAGATCCTTCAGACTCCAGGGCCTACTACCACTAGTAATACTACAACTGCTGCTCTGGCCACTCCTTCAGGTACAATAGCCAACTCTGCTATCACTCCTACTCCAGCTTGGATTATTGATTCCGGCGCCTCTACTCATCTCACTGGAGAAGGTAGTTTGCTCACCTCTTCCATACCATCTACCTCTGTGAAGTCAGTTCGAGTCGCTAATGGGACTCAATCACAGATTACTACTGTCGGAACTATGGAATTCTCTTCCAAGCTCCGACTTTCGGGGGTTCACTGTGCTCCTGATTTTCCTCTTAGCTTGTTGTCAGTTCACAAGCTTTGTATTGAGCTTCATTGTCGTGTGATATTTGATGAGTCTTGTTGTTATTTTCAGGACATTCGGACAAGGCAGATTTTTGGTGGGGGTCATGAGAAGAACGGCCTATATTACCTTGACATACCCTCAGACTCCAATTTTGTTGGTGTTGCATCTATCTCCGAAGATCCACTCCTATGGCATATGCGCCTTGGACATCCCTCTGCCAAGGCCTCCATGATGTTTCTAAACTCTCTGCTCTGAAGCCCTTTCAGTGCGGGCATGTGAGTTCGGGAAACACCATCGGACTTCGTTTCCTATTCGTACGGAGTCTCGTAGTACTGCTGCTTTTCATCTTGTTCACTGTGATGTTTGGGGACCTTGTCCGATCCGCACATTAAGTGGTCATCGCTACTTTATAGTTTTTGTTGATGATTATAGCCGATCTTCTTGGGTCTATCTAATAAAGGAGCGTTCGGAGATTAATCAAATTGTCCGAAATTTCTTTCAATATGTTAAAACTTACTTTTCTAGCATTGTTAAGATCATTCGTACCGACAATGCTCTTGAGTTAACCCAACATGACTTGACCTCTTTCTTTGCATCCCAGGGAACTGTTCACCAAACATCATGTCCATATACCTCACAACAGAATGGTATAGCTGAGAGGAAACTCCGACACTTGCTAAATGTTGCCAGATCTCTTCTTAGTCAAATGAGTGTTCCTAAACAATACTGGGGAGATGCTATCCTTACTGCATTGTATCTCATCAACCGTGTTCCTTCATCAGTTCTCAAAGGGGCAACTCCATTTTCCTTACTTTATCCTACCGAGTCTCCTTTTCCTATACCTCTGCGAATTTTTGGTTGTATTGCTTTTGTCCATAACTTTCATGTAGCAGACAAATTATCCTCTCGTGCCATCAAATGCGTCTTTCTTGGGTACTCAAGTACCCAAAAAGCCTATCGCTGCTATGATCCTGTTGGACGTCGATACTATGTATCTGTTGATGTCACCTTCTTTGAGCAAACAAGTTATTGCACACAGACTGTATGTGACATTCCTCTGGACCTCCCTCCTCCACCAATCGTCTATACTCGCCAGCGTACCTCTATACCTTCTACACCAGTGTCTGTACCTTTGCCTGTCCCTTTTATGCAGGATGATATGACCACTTCAAGTGCTCCCACCACTGCTGTCCCGAATGTACCTGGGGAGCTTCCTATAGCTCTACGCAAGCAAAAAAGGAAATGTACGTATCACCCCATGTCACATTTTACTTCTACAAATGGTTTATCTAGTTGTGACAAGAGATTTGCAGATGCTCTTAATGCTATTACCATTCCAAAAGATCATTTCAGTGCAATGCAAGATCAAGGTTGGCGACAGGCCATGGATGAGGAGATGGATGCACTTACCTCCCGGGGTACGTGGGATCTTGTGCCGTGTCCCCCGGGAGTTCGCCCTGTGGCTTGTCGATGGGTCTTCACGACCAAACAGTCGCCTGATGGTTCTATTGACAGGTTGAAAGCCAGACTTGTTGCCAAAGGTTTCACACAAACCTTTGGAGTTGATTATTTTGAGACCTTCTCGCCTGTTGCCAGAATGGGGTCGATACGTACCATTCTCTCTGTTGCTGCCAACAAGGCTTGGCCCATTTATCAACTTGATGTGAAGAACGCCTTTCTTTATGGTGATCTTGAGGAGGAGGTCTACATGATGCAACCGCCGGGGTATGTAGTCGAGGGGGAGCATGTATGTCGACTACGCAAGGCCATTTATGGCCTGAAGCAGAGCCCAAGGGCATGGTTTGACAGGCTCACTATGGAGATCAACATACTTGGTTTTCAGAGGACAACATCTGACTACTCTGTCTTTGTTAGACGACGATCTACTGGCACGATCATCCTTGCTGTCTATGTTGATGATATGGTTATCACAGGAGATGATGTAGATGGTATTCAGGAGACCAAGGCCTTCCTCCAGAAGGTCTTTGTCACGAAAGATCTCGGCCAACTTCGTTATTTTCTTGGCATCGAAGTAATACGCACTACAGAGGGGCTCCATCTTTCACAGAGAAAGTATTGCCTCGATATTCTGACTGAGGCAGGACTTCTTGGATGCAAGCCATCTGGCATCCCTGCAGAAGTGAGAAAATATTCAGCATCTACTGATCCAGCATTTGAGGATGCAACACGATACAGAAGCGTAGTGGGAAAATTACTCTATCTCACTGTTACTAGGCCGGACATATCATATGCTGTGAGCAGAGCCAGTCAATATATGGAGAAGCCTCTTTACAGTCACTGGTAGGATGTTCTTTTGATCCTTCGATATTTGAAGGAATCTCCCGGACGTGGACTTTTCTATGGGGTGAATGGACACACTAATATCTCCGCCTATACAGATTCTGACTATGCTAGCTCTCCTGAGGACCGCCGATCCACTACAGGATACGCCATGTTTGTTGGGGATAATCTTGTCACTTGGCGAAGCAAGAAGCAGACAGTGGTATCCAGATCTAGTGCGGAAGCAGAATACAGGGCAATGGCTCAGGCCACATGTGAGATCACATGGCTTGTTTCTTTCCTAACAGAACTTGGCATGTCAGTCGCCACTCCTGTACCCTTATACTGCGACAACAAGTCTGCCACATACATCGCTACCAATCCAGTTTTCCATGAGCGGACAAAACACATTGAACTTGATTGCCATTTTATTCGTGATGCGGTACGAGAAGGACGAATCAGCACTCCACACATCTCCACTGAACTTCAACTTGCAGACATCCTCACAAAGGCTCTTCCAAGGAAGCGTCTAATGTACTTAGTATCCAAGTTGGGCATGATCGACAGATATGCTCCAACTTGAGGGGGAGTGTTAGAATTATTATATTACAATTATATTTGTAACCTTTCGGGTTCCGTAACCCTTGACCTTTCGGGTTCCGTAACCCTTGACCCTTCATGTTCCGTAACCTTTAACCCTTCGGGTTCCGTAACCCCTCAGGGGTATTCATGTATTTTTCCTCTTGTACTCTCTAGGGTTTTCTCTCTATATAAGAGACCCTAGCCCTATGGAATAGACATCACATTCTGTCTCTCTTCTCCACAGATTCTTTGTCTCCATTCATATCTATCTTGGGTTATTCTCGTGCTTAGATCCAAAAAACTAAGATCCCTTCGTATAGTCACAATCCAACACTTCTTGGGCCTTCCTCGTCCTCTCTTAGTTGGCTCAACATCCCAAAACTTGCATCTCCTCAACGGTGCATCAATTGACCTCTTTTCCAAATGGTCAAACCATATTAAGCAATTTCCTCGCATCTTATCCTCGATCGAAGTTACATCAACTTTCCTTCTGATTGCCTCACTCCGAATCCGATCTTTACGTGTGTGTCCACACATCCACTTCAGCATTTTCATCTCTACCATTGTCATTCTCTACACATGTTTATGCTTCACAGGCCAACATTCAAATTCATAGAGTATAGCAGGTCTCACAGATGCTTTGTAAAACTTTCCTTTGATTTTCAAAGGAATTTTCTTATCACAGAGAATAGTAGAGACTACTCTCCACTTTAGCCAACCTGCATTTATTCTATTAGTAACATCTCCATCAATTTTCTCATCATGTTAAGAAATAGATCCCGAATATCTAAAAGAATCTCTCTTCTGAATGTTATCGTCACCAATCTTCATCTCGATTCCTTCACCATTGCTTCCATCAAAAGTGCACTCAATATATTCAGTTTTAGCCCTACTTATACGAAATCCTTTAGTCTCAATGCATGTCTCCAGACCTCGAGCTTTTCATTTACTCAATCTTTAGTCTCATCAATCAATATAATATCATCAGCGAATAACATACACCAAGGTATCTCATCCTGAATGTGACTTGTCAACCAGTCTATAATCAAAATAAAAAGGAATGGACTCAAAGCAGGACCTTGATGCAAACCAATGTTGATGTTAAAATAATCAATCTTCCCATATTGGATCCTTACACAAGATGAAGCCCTATCATATATATCCTTTATGAGGTTAATATATATGCCATGTACTTGTCTCTTCTCCAAAACTCTCCACAATATCTCCCGTGGGAAAGGAATCATAAGTCTTCTCCAAATCAATAAAAATCATATGGAGGTTCTTCCTTTTAGCTCTAAATCTCAAGTGTTCTCTTCAGCAAGTGGATGGCTTCAATAGTTGAGCGACCTAGCATGAATCCGAATTAATTTTCTTTTACTTTGGAAACTTGCTTCAACCTTCTTTCGATCACGTGTTCCTAAATTTTCATAGTATGACTCATCAACTTGATACCTCTATAATTTGAACATCTCCATTGTTCTTATAAAGAGGTGCCATGATGCTTCTCCTTCAATCTTCAGACATTTTCTTGCTTCGTCAAATAACATTGAATAACTTTGTAAGCTAAGTCAAACCACGCTTACCTAAAACTCTCAAACTTCTATATGAATGTCATAAGGTCGTACACCTTTCACATGTCTCATAACCTTCAAAGCCTCCTCTACTTCCTTCCTTTGTATTCGTCTATACCTTGCACGATTCAAGTAACTTTCACTACTAGTTAGATCTCCCAAAGTGATCTCGCTATTTCCTTCCCCAATGAAAAGCTTATGGAAGTACCGCTTCCATTTAGTCTCTATATCCTTATGGGTAACAAGCACGTGACCTTCCTCATCATTAATGCATCTCACTTGAGAAAGGTCGTTGGTCTTTCTTTCTCTTACTTCAGCCAACCTGAATATATCCTTCTGGCCCTCCTTAGAGTCGAGATGTTTGTACAAAACTTCATAAGCTTTTGTCTTGGCTTTGCTTACAGCCTTCTTTGCTTCCTTCTTCTTTGTTTTGTAGTTCGTGATAGTTTCATATGTTCTATCCTTAGACATAGCTTTAAAGCATACCCTTTTAATTTTAAGTTTCTCTTGCACCCCTCCGCTCCATCTCGAAGCCTCCTTTTGGCTTGAAGCTCCTCCCTTTGACTCGCCTAGCATCTCTTTGGCTACCTTTCGGATAAAAGATGCTACCGCCTCCCACATCTCATTTGCACTTCTGTTACAATCACAATATAAGTCTTCTAAAATATTCTCCCTGAAGCTTGATTGCTTTAATTGAAGATTCCACCATCTAGTTCTAGTGATCGTGGAAATCCTTCTTTTCTTTACCAACCCTTTTATTTGTGCATCCATGATAACAAGCGATGTTGGACGGTCAAACTCTCTCATGTGATTACTTTGCAGTCTTTGCAACACAACTGATCTCTTCTCCTCAATGCAAAGCAATCTATCTATGTTCTAATCGGGCCACTCTTAAAAGTAATTAAATGCTCCACCCTCTTCTTGAAGAGAGTGTTTGCTATGAAAAGATCATAAGCCGTTACAAAATCCAGAATGACTTTTCCCTCTTTATTTCTATCCCCGAAGCCATGTCCTCCATGAATACTAGCATACCCTGAAGCATCCTTTTCCACATGTCCATAAAAATCTCCTCCTAAGCAAATCATCTCTTTGTGGGATTCATTGCATGATCTTATCCAAAATCCTCCCAAAAAGCTTGTTCAATAAATTCAACTAACTCAACTTGCAGTGCATAAACTGAGATGATATTCATAATTTCTTCTTCGAGCATCACTTTTAGCAAAATAATCCGATTCCCGAATCTTTGCACCTCAACCACACAATCCTTCAAATCCTTATGAACAACCACTCCAACACCATTTCTATCCTTATCTTTACATGAATACCAAAGTTTAAAGTACATCTTCTCGATCTCCCTTGCTTTCTCTCCAACCCATTTTGTCTTTTGGAGGCATAGTATCTGAATCCCCATTCTTTCCATCGTATCTACTATCTCCATCAAATTGTGAGTCAAGTATCAATATTCCAAACTACCTACCCGCAACTTCCTTTGCAACCTCTTTTAGACTAACTTCTTTACTCACATGCGTCCATCATGCGAGAATCCTTGCAAATTTTGGACTGCATTCGGGCGGCGATGCATCGGAACTAGCTTGTTTACTCGCATGCGTTCATCATGCGAGAACCCTTATAAATTTTGAACTACATCTGGGCAGCCATGTAGCAATCGCTGCCAACTTCTCATTGCATTCGGGTGATGCAACACATTGCTAGGAGGGAACGCCCCAACAAAATCTAAATGATCGCTTAAAATCATGTTGAAAAGAAATAATCCGTTTTAAGACAAATTCCTAAATAGTATTTTTAAAAAGAACGCTACTTAAGAATTTGTCTCTCTTATGCTGGTCATCGACTACCTAACGTGCAACCCTCAATTTACTTGGACTTGGGACCGGTGCTGACTGAGTTAGATATAAAATCATATAAACATGCATATATATAAGCATTGTTCCCCTCAATACAAGTTGTAATACTACTAATTAAAATAAATATTAGAGTCTAAGTTATACATAAACTCTTAGTATGTGAACTAAATATAATACCTATGTGGCACAATATGCGGCTATGCGGACTTAGTACGTGAACTAAATATAATACCTATGTGGCATAATATGCGGCTATGCGGACTGAATATGAGCCGTAGACTACATAATGCACTGTATAAATAACGTGGTTCAACCCACCGACCACATAGGCATAATATGGAGGCATTCGCGAAAACTGACTATAAAATAACATGTTTTCTAGCCACGGTAAAATAGTCATTTATATAACTAAATCTAAGGTAAAATAGTCGTTTATATATTTTGGTTGTACATTTAACTTTATCTGCAAGAAGTGGTTCGATTGACTGCCAAAAAATTGCATGCCATGTTGAATTTTGTGAGCATAAAATGCTACGCATGGCCTCAAATTTCAGCGAAATTCGATCGAATTTTTGTCAAATATCGATATCATGTTGAAATCGAAATTCGACCGAAATGACCAAAATGATCGAAATTTCGATCGAATTTCGACCAAAATTCTGTTTCGGCCGGTCACGGAAAAGGGTGACCGAAACCGACATTTAGAGCCTTGATGCTACAAACTAATAATACAAGCAACTACATTTTCTAGCCATGCGACCAAGTGATTGGCCATACTACCAAATGTGTCCTAAATAAACATAAATGCTACTAAACACAAATTGATATCATGTATGATAATCATACCACAGATCCCTTTTCAGCCCTCCAACTTGATATGAACTTTTTTTGCTCAATTCAGATATGTCTAGGCTCTTATGCTTAGAGCCAAACTAGTGGTATAGTCTTACATCAGACTTAGAATTATTTGGATTCTGAGTGTTCTGGCACCGTTACAAATATGGTTGGCACATTTTAGGGAATAAAGAACATAAATATAAAATAAAGCAACAAAGCACTATAGGTCCTTTCTATAATAGTTGTAGTTGTAGTTGTTTCTATGTTGAGAAGAGGAACAAATGAGATGTTTATTCCATAGAGCTAGGATCTCTTATATAGAGAGAAAACCCTATAGAGCACAAAGGGTTACAGAATCCGAAGAGTCACGAGGGTTTACGAAACCTGAAGGGTCACAGACTCACATGCATAAATGTAAATATAATAACTCTAACACTCCCCCTCAAGCTGGAGCTGAGAAAGCTGCAGCTTGTAACAAAAAGAAAAAGTATACATCACATCTTCACACGATGCATCATAAGAACATATGTCCGCTGCTGGTAGAAGACCTCGCTCGAGGACGGGTCTGCGGCTTTCAGGTCATCGGAACGTATCTCTGCCATGCCTGTAGAGTCGCTGCGATATCAGGTCATCGGAACGTATCCATGTCGTGCATGCAGGTCACCGGAACATATCTTTGTCGTGCCTGGAGAAGAATCATTGTCGAAGAAGTCCAACACGGAGTAGTAGTTGGGTCATAAAAGAAGTATACACCCTGACAAAGAAGTCGATGCTCGGTGAGATGGATGATCTGAGTAGTAGTCTGGAGTGTCGGTCTGTCAGTCGTGGTAGGGCGGCAAACGTCCTGAAGAATCATCTTTGACTCCCCCTTTCTCCCGTACTAGATAGAATAAAGAGTATGAAACATCAAGTTGGGAGAAGCAAAAAGTTGGGAGAAACAAGTCGTGGTGAAGCAAGGGCTGTTGGAGGGGGGAGGGAGGCTCCATGCGTTGCCGACGATGCATGAGGTGCAATTGGAGCTACTGGAGCCTCGGGCGGGCTTTAGGTGCCGTTGGAGGTAGCAACTAGTGCTGGTGGGGACTCGGACTGCCTTGCGCAGGACCATCAAATCCATGAGCGACATAGTAGGTCCAACCCTCTCTCCTTGTCGACGGAGAGAGGGCTGGTGGTGGTGGCTAGGGTATTAGGCTCCGGTCTAGGACCGTCGCTCTGATACCATGTTGAGAAGAGGAACTAAATGAGATGTTTATTCCATAGAGCTAGGGTCTCTTATATAGAGAGAAAACTCTAGAGAGCACAAAGGGTTACAGAACCCGAAGAGTCACGAGGGTTTACGGAACCTGAAGGGTCACAGACTCACATGCATAAATGTAAATATAATAACTCTAACAAGTTTTATTTATTTATTCTCTATTTATGATGTCTACAGTATGTAATTTACTCATTGAATTGAGACTCTCCTCTATATAAGAGAGCCTAGGGGCATGTTTGGTTACTGGGTTGGACTGGGTTGGGCTGGGTTGGGTTGGGGTATCCTCCTGTGAATAGTAGCTGTTTGGAAGGTTGGGATGATTGGAATGATAATTATGATGTGATGTGACATTAATTATGTATTATATTAACTTTTTTCATAATTATAATATGTTTTTTTATCTTAATAAGTGTATTTGAACAAGGTTAAAAATCAGTATACCAAAGAAATTGTATGGCCAATACAAGTAATCCCAACCCAAGAATGCAGGGTTGGAGCCAGCAATATGCCAGTGTACCCCGGGGTACCCTGGCAACCAAACAGGCCCCTAGGGTCTCTTGAATGATATAGAATAATTTTCTACCAACATGGTATCAGAGCAACGGTCCTAGATCGGAATTCTCGTACCCAAAAAACCCTAACCCTACCTACCAGTACTCGTCGTCGAGGCCGCCGCTGCCCACCGCCATAGCAGCTCGACTTCACCGCAACCCGGCACCACCGCGCCGCTGCTGCTACTCGAGGCAGCCTTCGCGCGACCCTGGAGAGGTCGCTCCGCCTCCCCGCATCTCCTTAGCATCTATCTCGGCTAGGGTTGCGTAGCGATGCCATTGGATGTTTTAGGGCATCATATTTGTGATTGAGTGATCATGTACGGTCTGATTTTGAGGTTTCCAGGGTGATTTCAGATTGATAAATTACCCCATCTTGCCCTAGGACACACCCCTTATTGATGGGAATCAGTGTTGCAGAAGACGGTATTTGGTATTCAGTCGGAGGGGTCACTGAATAGAGAATAATCGGTATTCAGGCGACTATTCGGAATTATTCGGTTTTCTATTTTTTAATATAAAAATTATTTATAATACATACATTCTTATATTTTTATACATATGTGATCATTAGTTAACATGAATCCAAGATAAAAGTACCAATCAATATAATATATATATATATATATATATATATAGAATTTGACATTTGTTGCAATACCGTGGTAAAATGCAACCCATAAAAACTGGAAATTGAAAATAAAAAAATAAGAATATCAAAAGTCAAACTCCAGTCGGCCTAATAGTCGGGCCAGTCGGCCGAATAGTCGGCCGACTATTCAGTCAACCCGACTATTGACCGACTGGAGGTCTGTTCAGTCGGGGACCCCCCCGCACCGCATAGTCGGACCGACTATTCGAGATAGTCGGCCGACTATTGCAACATTGATGGGAATGATTGCAGTTTGAGTCTACACCTGCAATCGATTCCCTTATGTCGTGTAGACAAGTTTTTCCTTGACTCATAAGTCCAAATCTTTGGACATGGTATCATATCAGAAAACAAGGTTGATACTTCCTCTACAGGCACCTTTCGAGGTCCGGCGCCAATAGTCAAGATGGATGGAAGGAACTACGAACTATGGTCCATGCAGTTCATGAGCATGATGTAGTGTACCAATAAGAAGCGTATTCTTACCGATGAGAAGCCAGGGTAAACCATATCATGATATATTGGCAATATATAGATGATATATCGGTATCGACATGTGATCGGTATTTGCCCTTCCAAGGCATTCCCTTCACAAAATCGGGTCGATTTGAGCGATATAGCGTCGATATATAGACAATATATCATATCGACAAGTAGTCGATACCGATACCGATAGTACCTACCTTACGAGAAGCCGATTAACAAGACCGGGACAAATGCCTCATGGGAGGCCGATAATGCATATGCACGCGTCTGGTTGATTGGTACATTGACGATAGAGATCGCTAATGATGTTCTGCATCAGCCCATTGCCAAGGCAATGTGGGATATTCTTGCTGCTACCAATTCACGTGCAAGAAATGAAATGAAGATATTGCAGTTATAGTCAATGTTTTAAAAATTGGACCGGATCAACCAGTCCGACCGGTTCAATCGTGAACCGACCGATGTCTAGTCGGTTCAGCAGGTTCAAATATTTGGAATTTAAAAAAGTGAATCGCAACTGGACTGGGATGAACTGAATCAGTTCAATCAAAATGGATCAGACCAATACAACAGGCTTTCTGAATATAAGATTGGATTTGGAAACTGAAAAGTTTGGCTCCTTTAACGTGAACTAACATGAATACATATTCATAATTATCTCATCTCCATTCACTCCAAATGACCGTCATTCTGTCCTCGACAATCCAACGTCAACACACCATTGTCTTGGTTATCTCACAAAGGGGCTAGATTTTTTTGATATTTTATTGAAGGTTTTAAGCCTTTCACGTTTAAAACAAGCTCTGCCGTATTCGTTTTTATTCCAACACACATATTGGTATTATTTTATGTAATCATTTAGATAATCGTCTTATTTTCCTGTAAAACTATAATTCAAAATAACACAACCTTCGTGTGGATCATGAAATTTATTTTCTTTGAATCTTAAATTTGCGACAATGAAATCTATATCATACATACAAATATCTAATTTAGCAGATGCATGTTCACAGTAGAAAGTTTGTCCCATTTAAATTAGATGGCGAGTTGTCTATCTCTAAATTTACATGACATGTTGAAGCATTATATGGTAGAAATACAAGATGTATAAATCATCTGTTACAAGTACATCCGATTTATTTAATATATCGAAATGCAGTTAAGGTATTAATGTAATAGTTATATAGGCAGCACAATAAAGGTGAGCACTAGCTTTCTCATATTTATTTTTTAAAACATTACAATAAAATGAATTGAGTGCTTTTCTAATTATCTCATATAGTTTTGAGTATTTTAAATATGTTATCCATTTAAAAGTTATATAATCTAATAGAAAATCCCAATCATTTGAATGAATTCTAAACATATTTGTTCAATAAAAACATTGTACGAGCGTCAAAAAAAAAACATTGTACATGTGGTTTGTTATAAAGATGTATGAATATCATAATCGCACCCTTTTCAAACATATATAGGAAAATTGAAACGTGTATAAATTGTTGTTCTGATTTTGTCATAGATCTGGTCCGACCAGTCTGACATCTAAAAATTAAACGGTCCATTTTTTTCTTAATCCATGTGGATGATGACATCATGCTGATATCATCACCGGTTTGACTGGTTGGAGACCACTTGTCGGACCGGTCAAACTAAAATTGATATAAATCCAGTTCAATATACGGTCTGAGTTTTTAAACCTTGGTTACATCGTGACATTCACTGTCAAGCAAAACGGACAAACCATGCACTCTCCATATACCTCTCTCTAAGGCATGTTTGAGAAGTTTCACATCTTCATGCCTCTTGCAACTACACCCGAGCAGCAAAAGGGGTACAAGAATGACATGATGATTGGCATCTTCTTAGCGGCACTTGATCCAGAATACGAAGCCGCTCTGTTACAGATGCTACTATTCCTCCTTTGGAAGAGGCGTACCATCACCTCAACAGGATTATCGTTCCTTCATCCACTTCATCACAGACCTCCTTTGCGATGGCTGCGTCCCGCTGTAGAGGAGGTACTTCACAGCATAAAGATCGAAGGTTATGTGGTCGAGGAGGTGGTTGTGATCCTCGTTTGCCATGTACCTATTGTCAACATCCTGGCCACTCTAAGGATACAGGATACCCCAAACATGATTTTCCAGACTATACTCGTGCTGCTGAGCAGAATCAGACTCCTGTTGTGTCTACTTCCGATCAGAGATTTGACGACCTAGTCTCTCGCCTGAGAAAAATCATGCCTCCTGCTGCATCTTCGGGTCCTTGAGCACTTCTGATGTGGTTGCTTCTGCCTCGAGTCGTATCCCAGATAATGCTTATGCTCTTACCAGTTGTAGTAAGGCTGACATTACTACCGAATGGATTATGGATTCGGGCATCTCTCATCATCTATATGGAGATAGAGACAAATTTGCATCATTGAAATAACAATTTTAGTCGAGGGTCTAAAATATGTCTCACACAAGGCGGAGACACAGTTGTTGTTGCGACCCTCAAGAAAACCGCCAAATTCAACAATTAACCCACAACAGATAATCAAGAAATGAAAAGCAATGCAGAGTTAAAATTTATTTTATTTAACTCTACAACAATGTGTATAGTGTGCAAGTATGTTTAGAGTGTCGAACACAGGGAGCAAACAACTAGATTGGGGCAATGAAGCATAAAATGTGACTGTGAAATTATCTGTCTATATTTTTAATGTGGGTTTTTTATTTTTAATTTTTTATTTTAATTTTTTATTTTAATTTTTATTTATATTTTTTGTATTTTGATTTTTAATTTTCTATTTTTATATTTTCTTTTTATATTTTTTATATATTTTTTAATTCTTTTTTCTTTTAAAATATATTTAAAGCTATATAGAGAGTATATATACAATATGGACTAATATAGATATATATACTAATAAAAATATTCAAAAATAAGAAAATTAAAATCATTTGGGGTTTTAAAATATTTTTTTACTGCTTTTGTGATTTTTTAAGAATTTTTGCTAATTTTTATATATTTTTAAAATCAGAAATACCCTAAAACATGGATAAAATTAATACCCGAAATTAAAATAGAGATTAAAAATATCAAACAGAGTCAAAATTTCTCCAAATTTTAAATATAAAGATAATAATATAAATAAAATTCAGAAACAGAAAATATATATTTGGGAATTTTTAAGGATTTTTTATATTATAAAGGTTTTTAGGGTTTTTCAAATTTTTAGAGTTTTCTTTTGCATTTTTTAATGATTTTTGGTCTGAAGGTTAAAAATACATAAATAAACAAAAAAAATGTTTTTTTTAAAATTTTTCCAAATGTTTTTATAATTTTTTATGTATTTTTTATTGTAAACAGGGGCAAAAATGGCACTTTTCGATTTTTATAAAATAATCCTAAAATTGCAATGTAAAATAAGGGCGTGAAAGTACAATGTAACAGGAGCTAAGGCTATTTATTGAGATTTTTTAGAGCAATGTAGTTATATGAAATACTTACAAAAAAAGAGAAACTAGAATGCTTACAGGGCGTTTTTGCAAATAAAATAAACTCCAGGACCTGCTTGCAATTTTTGCAAAAATATTAAACTTCGTTAAAAAGTTTTGGGACTAAACAGAAATACACAGAAACCCAGGGGGTCCTCTGCAAAATGTCACCTCACGTGGTGCGTCACGTGAGGTGACGTGGCTTAGACCCCGATGTAAATATTTCAAATGTGCGAGGGCTGACTTGCAAATTATACAAAATTCTATAAAGGGCAGAGGAATGTTCGTGTCCTAAATATTAAATACAAAAAGATTCTGGGTGTGGTTGCAAAATACCCAATAAAGGCAGGCAAGCAACGTCGGGTCCTCCTTCACTTATACATGTGTCGCAACGAAGGAGGTCGATGATGCTTGGACGAGGACAACCAAGATTAAATGATCTCAGGCTGATGGACGGTCTGGCACGTCTGATCCAACGATCGCTGCTCGTCTGGAAGATCCGTGCTGATCCAACGACCACGAGGGGGCTAGGATGAACAAGTGAAGAACATGACTGCGGGCTGCTTTGATTTGATGATTCGCTCTCCTCCGGTGACCTGAAGCTCCACAGACCAGCTCGCCACGTTCCGGATGCGTTCCCTAAGTGGACCGTGGCTTCAAAGCGTACGCGGAGCTCAGATGAAGCTGAGCGAGCTCGAGGAAAGCTAGAGCTCCAGGTACCTGCAATTAGACTCAAAATCGATCCCTAGAGGAGTCCTTGGCCCCACCAACACCTGCAATAAATCTCACGCAAGAAGAGAGGTTCCTCGGGGGCTCTTATTAGCTAAGGGGAGCGACAGGGGGCGCGGCGGAGGCAGCTCCGACGAGGCGGAGGAGGTGGAGCTCCGAGACGCCAGATCATGGCTTGATCTAGGCGAGTAGAAGGTGGAACACGACGAGGAAGTGAAGGGGAATGAAATGAGGGCGGTAGCGGATCGGTCAATGACGCAGAGGACGGTGGTGGAGTTCACCAGAACAGAGATCCAACGAACTAAGAGCGTGGGTGATTAAACGAATAAACATGGAATTAAAAGCAAAAAACGAAGACTAAGGCTACAACTAAGCTAAAGGCGGGAAGAAAAGGAGAAAATGACTTCGACTGGTGCAAGACCAGGAGATGAATACCTCACGGCGACGGAGGCTCCTGGAGATGGTGGAAGCGCTCCTCAGACTTTGCCTCAACCTGCGGTGATCGGCTGGAGGTGTTTCTGTCACAAACGCCACTCCAGAGCACGAGCGGGGGGGGGGGGGGGGGGGGGGGGGGCAAAGCTCGGTCAAAAGGAGGTTCAAAATGCCAAGACGCGCTCGGGGGAGGTTCTGTACAAGTTGGCTGGAGCGGCTCAAAGAACGAAGAGGAACGAGCGATGTAGCGATTCAATCCCCGAGGAAATCAATAGGCGTATAAGAGCATCATACGAGGAGAAAAATCCAAGAAGGAATCGACGCGAAAGGATGCAAGGAGCGGTCTCCAAAAATCCGCAAAACGAGGCAAAAACACAGTTCTGACAAGATGGAGACCTCGGTCAGAGAGTTAATCGAGGTCAACGGGCGGGGGGGGGGCATTAGTTGATCCACATGGACCAACAGAAAAACCCTGCCAGAAATTATTTAAAAATTCGATTACAAATAATATTGAATTTATTAACTTTAAGTTATAAATGAAAATATTTATTATTTTTCAAAATACTTTATGATGATTTTTATTTATTTTCTAGAGGTATATAATTACAAGTTACTTTTAGGGTTAATTATAGGTATATTTATCAATGTTTTTATATCTATTATTTTTATTTTGAATTTTTGATTTTACTAATTTAGTTTATTATTTTATATAATTATAAGTTATTTTTAGATGCTTAGATATATTTTTATTTATTTTTCTGATATAATATATACACTTAAATAAATAAGTCTATTTATTATATAAGTATAGATATAGGTATTTTACCTATATATTTATATAAGTATTTTATTTTAATGTTTTCTTTATAATTTTATTCATGTTTTACTATATACATATATTATAAATAATATTTAAAAAATTATAAAATTAAAAAAATAATGAATGATAAATAAATTGAATATTTTAATCGAGTATACTATACAATAGGGACCAAAACCTCTTTCACACCTTAACTTCAAAAAATATAAACCTTCATTAAATAGCTTATTAATAGTTATATACAATTAAAGGTGATTTTGATATATTTTGAGTTTTTATTTGAGAGATATGGGTCTGGGAATTTGGGATTTTGAAAACTTATTTAAACTGTAACTTGTACACTGTATATTAGTTTTGTATGAAATAAATTTTAGATTTTTCTATATTTTATTATCTGCAACTTTTTTGTACAAAGTTTCTTTATTTAAAGTATAAAAAGTGGAAAAAAAATAGGTCCTAAAATGAATTAAAAAATAAATAAAAAGGGATTTTTATTGTATAATAGGCTCATATCTCCCCCTACTTTATTCCTTGTCGACCTAGTCATCAAGATGCCTAGGTCTCGGGGTTTAGGGTCATAAAATATCTTCAATATTTTATTCTTTTTCTTTTCTTTTCTTTATTCTATAATTTTTGCATTAAGAACAATATTTTATACACAGTTTATACAAGAATGCATGAATATGAAAATACATGAATTAGACGTATTTACAAGTATTTACTAGGGTTTTAAGGCCAAAATGATAGAATAAAGGTGTGAAATGGAGATTCATCACCCCCATATACTTGCCTTTGCTAGTCCCTAGCAAACACTCATGCAATAAGTGTAGAAATAAAAATAAAAGAAAAGAAAATGAAAGAAATTGGATTAAGTTTAATTATCAAATTTGTCTTCACACAATCAAAGTTTGGAGCTTAAGTCGGACCTTTGAAATTTTAATGCATGGGGAACTTTAATGTGAATCGGAATTGAAATCCAAGTTCCAACATCCTTCAAGAATCCCAAAACTCTGCTCAAGTCTCCTCAATAGCCAGGTTAGAATACTTCAACTCATACGCAAACCCTTACGACTATGAATCTGACTCGTACAGTGTATGTGATAGTAGCTCTCCCCAACTGAAATGACAAAGAGACTGACTTCTCCAGCAAGACAACCCAGTGATTCCCCAATCCAGCAACTCCTTTCTCGAGGAGCGGGGGTATACCATTCTAAGTTCAAGTGACAACTAGCTCAAGAGGAGGGGGTGAAGAGAAGAATGGACGGTAGCCAGTGTAGCTACCTATCCTAGGATGCAAGACCAGTGTAGTCAAGTCATCCAGCTGCAGGCTCACATGATTTGACTTTGAAACTCAAGCTTGCTTATTTGACTATACAAATATGTACACTCCGGCAGGCATTTTATTTTCAATCCGATATGTCTACTTTTTTAAAGTTTTTGCTTTTTTTAATACTATTTACAGCAGCATCTACATAATGAGTTTTTCTTCTTAAGCCAGTAGACTATCCATCTTTTGAAGTGTTGGGGAGTGTAATAGGTGGGTAGTTAGATCTCACCAAGATCCAACTATCCCACTCATGTTTAATCCAACACGGATGAGCGTTGGGACTCCGGTCTGTCTGAGAGGCTATATAAGGAGCCCATCACCCCATGTACTCATTGAGAATTCTAATATAATATCCGCCCCATTGAGGGCTTCTCCCGTGGTTTCATCCCGCTCCTTAGGGAGTAGAGTTCCACGTAAATCATTGTTCACCATGTTTACATTTCTTGATTTATCGATTCCGCTCCCGCTTCTCAAGTTTCAACATGGTATCAGAGCGGGTCCGATTCTCGAGAAATTTTTCATTATTTTGTTCGAGACTCGATTCAGTTATTATTTGTTTTTGAAGATTATTATGTTCGAATTTGTTCAAGTTCAAGTCCAAGTTCTACTATTTTCAAGTTCTGAAAATCTTGTTCTAAGTTCTTGAAATTTCAAAGATTTTCTACGCATGTTCATGATATGATGGTTCACTCAAGTTGAAGGTCTAGGGTTTCCTCCGAAACCCTAGGAGAGATTCCCAGCAGTCGATCCTTCCAGTTCTGATTCGACCCAGATCTCCGGATCTCCAGATCGCAGACTTCCAGGCGCGGATTGCGCCACCATCCCCATCCAATCTTCCCCTTCAAGGTGCAAAATCCAGATCTTCCCCAGGCACCTCAGTTGGGAGCACATCAAACCTCCCTGTGCATCCAGGAGTCGCAACCCTAGCAACAAGCAGGCACTCTCCTCCTGACCTCGCGCAGATGGCGCGAGATGTCAATCATCTTCTCAAAGGTCGAAGAAGCTCCATGCGAGATCTCCCTCGGTGCAATCTTCTCCAGTAGCAGGCCCTGCATCATGGGGGGGCCGCAAAACCCCCAGACATGAACGATGTCGGGCACCTCCTCAGCTCGCAGCAGAGCGTGGCATTCCTCGCGTATCAGTGCTCCAGTCCTCACACGCTCCAAGCCCTCACACGCTCCTCGATGCAGGATCCAGTAAGCCAAAATTCACACTTGTTGTATTTTACATACAACTTGTGTTCTCTGAGTGTCTCAAGAATAGTATGAAGATGCTGCTCATGCTCATGCACATCACGTGAGTAGATCAAGATACCATCAATGAACACAACCACAAAACGATCTAAGTATGGACGGAAAATTCTGTTCATCATGTCCATGAACGCGACAGACGTGTTCGTGAGTCCAAACAGCATAACCACAAACTCATAGTGGTCGTATCTGGTGCGAAAAGCAGGTTTAAGAACATCTGTGTCCTTAATTCTCAATTGATGATAACCCGATCGTAGGTCAATCTTTGAGAATACCGCTGCACCTTGCAACTGATCGAAAAGATCATCTATTCTTGGAAGTGGGTAACAGGTCTTTACCGTCCTCTTATTCAATTGCATGTAATCAATGCACGAGCGCATAGACCCATCCTTCTTCTTTAGGAAGAGGACCGATGCTCCCCAAGGTGATGTACTGGAACGTATAAATCCCTTTTCCAATAACTCCTGCAGTTGTACTTTGAGCTCCCTGAGTTCAGCTGGTGCCATTCTGTATGGAGGAATGGAGATCGGTTGCGTGTCGGGTATCAAAGTAATCTCGAACTCGATCTCCCTCTTTGGCGGTAGTCCAGGTAATTCCTCTGGGAATACATCAGGAAAATCTCGTACAATTTTGACGTCTTCAATCATACGATCTTCGATGGGTAACTCAACAACATGGGCGAGAAAACCTATGCAGCCCTGATCAAGCATGTGTTGGCCTTCAATGCCGATACATACAAGACCTCACTATCTGAGATACGTCCATCAAACTGAAAGGTAGGTATGCCTAGGAGACGGGACACTTTCGTCTTCTCAAAACAATCAAGGCATGCGTGATATTGCTTGAGCCAATCCATACCTAAAATGACATCAAAATCTTCTAACTGAATGAGTAAAAGATATGCGGGCAATATGTGCCCGCCGATCTGCACTGCTACATTCTCCACTGCTTGTCGCACTATGAATAATTGGCCCTCTGGGCCCTTGATGTAGTAAGGAGATGGAACACAGACTAGCTCTTTATCTAACTTGAGCACTAATCGATGTGCTAGAAAAGAGTGTGTAGCTCCCGAATCAAATAAAGCATGTAAGGATATACCATGCATTGAAATCATACCTCGCACTACAGTTCATGAGGCATGGGCCTATTCCTGTATGATTGCATTCAACTGTCCCTGAGGCTGTGGTGGGGCGTTAGAACCTGCAGCACTGAAGGTCGCTGATCCAAGGCGGCGTGCGGGAGCCTCTCCTGACGCATCCTCCCTCCTTGCACAAGTGTCGCGCGGCCTTCTGTAAACGACGCTCTCTGGCCCAGGCGTCGCCCCAACCCCAACCTTCTCTATCTCAGGCGACGACCCCCACGAGAAGGTGATGCAGCGCCTCCATCCTCCATCACGTGGCAGCATGTGACCTCCAGAATCCAAGGTGGCAAGCCCCACCTCCCTCTCCATGGCGGCGCAGATCCACGAAGCAGAGGCGCAGAGCATGATCCAGTCGGCATGCAGGCACCAGAGCCGATGCAGTGGAGGCGGAGGTTTTTCCAAGGCTGTGGCGACGCCGTTCTTGCGTAGATAAGAAGAGAGTTCCCACGATGGGAACCCTAAAAGGAGGGCGATGGCTTTAAAATGAAAAAAAGGTTTGTGAGGGTTGTTTGAGAGGCCAAGTGGCTATGTATAAAAAAATATATTTAAGACCCAACTGTATGGGCTGTGAGGAGTGTTCTTTTTAAAAAAATGGAGGAGAGAGTTTTTGAGGGAGAAGAGTTTGGGCCTAAAATTTGGGCCAAGTGAATTTGTAAAAAGAAAGAAAGAGGAAAACCGGAAAAAAGAGAGAGAGGATTGAACGGCTTAAAAATGATTAATTTCAAAAAAAAACTGGGATGGCTATTTAAAAAAATGATGAAAATAATCGGGGAGAAAATGAATAATTTTGAAAAGCCGAATAAAAAATGAAGTCGACTTGTTTGATTTTTTTGTTTTCTCCCCATTCTTCATGTCTTCTCACAATTTTGTCGATGTCACTTTCTGACAAGTCTGGGAGAAAGGGGGAGTCAGAATTGTCTTCTTCACAACCTTTCACTACCTGACCACGACTGACAGACCGGCACTCCAGATTTCGTTGATCAACTATCTTCACTGAGCATTAAATTATTCATCAGGGGGCGTATATTTCTTCTTTTACAACCCGATCAGTTCCCCACGCTGGACTTCTTCCGTAGCGATTCTTCTCCAGGCACGACAGAGATATGTTCCAGTGACCTGATATCGCAGCAGTTCTACAGGCATGATAGAGATTTGTTCTGATGACCTGAAAGCCGCAGACCCATCCTCGTGCGAGGTCTTCTACCAGCAACGGATATGAGTTCTTGTGATGTATCGTGAAGATGTATTGCATATTTTCTTTTTGATGCAAGTTATAGCTTTCTCAGCTCGAGCTTGAGGGAGAGTGTTGGAGAATGTAATAGGTGGGTAATTGGATCTCACCAAGATCCAATTACCCCACTCATGTTTAGTCCCACATGAATGAGCGTTGGGACTCTGGTCTGTCTGACAGGCTATATAAGGAGCCCCTCACCCCATGTACTCGTTGAGATCTAATAGAATATCGGCCCCTTTGAAGGCTTCTCCAGTGGTTTCATCCCCGATCCTTAGGGAGTAGGGTTCCGCGTAAATCTTTATTCATCATGTTTATGTTTCTTGATTTATCGATTCCGCTTTCGCTTCTCAGATTTCAACAAGAAGCATTATTGTAACCTACACTCTCCTCTCTTGAGAAATCAATGCCACTGGACGGGTTGGCGTGCACTTCCTCCCTAGACGAGGACAATTGTTTCCACTTGTGTGCGTCTCATACCGACAAATCCAATCCCCTCACCACTCCAACTGAGTTGAGCCAAGTGAAAGGTGCAGGTGTTCAAGCTAGGTCATTATCAACAAGAGTCGTGCGTGTGCTCCGAACTCAACTTAGGCAGTCAAGAATCCATTGAACCAAGTCTCACAATTCTCAAAAAATTAAGTCAACTAGACCTGAAGTACCTCAATGCAGCTCCTATAATCTTCCTGTTATTCGGTAGATTTAAGGTCCAACCAAACTCCAATCTTCGGATTTTACTTAGACTTGTTCAAATACCAAACTCAATCCGAAAAATGCTAATGCTATGCAAATGCAATTTACAATGTAGAAAATATTTTTGTGATGCAATTTCCAAAGATTTTGAACTTTTATGGATTTTTGAAAAGATGATGCATATGTTTTTTTATTTTTCAAATGTTTTGATATTTTTAGTTTTGCAAATATTTTTGTGATTTTTGAAAATAAAAGATTTTGTAAACTAGGTACAAATATTTACATAGGGATGCATCTTATATATATAATAATTAGGTTTTTAAGGATTTTCAAGGGGTAAGTAATCAATTTTTATATGTATATATAAAGAATTTTAGTGTGATGTATATATATATTCCTTAAACTTATTTGAAAATCATTTTACAAATAATTTTGGAAGCTATAGTCCAAAATAATTTTTACAAATAATTTGTACAAACATTTACACACATTTGAAAATCATTTTGCAAAGGTTTTTCAAACGGCATATATAGACTTTTCAAGATATTTTTACAACTATTTTCAAACCATTTGCAAATCATTTTTCAAACATTTTTATTTCACACAAATAAAAGATGTTTTACAAACAAAATAACTTTGCAAAGGTTGAAAATATTGAACAAAATGTTTTCCAAATAGTTTTCAAAAGATTTTTCAAAATGATTTTCAAACTATTTTTCAAACATTCTGCAAAAAATATTTTACCTGATTTATTAATCAGTAAATACAAAAAGAATTTGAGGAATAATATGCATCTTTTTATTAAGTGTTTTTAATGAATTTACTAGTGTTTTTAGTCACAATTATTATGAAAAATACGAAAGTACGAGTTATGGCTAAAGTATATATGGAGTATATACGACCCCCTATACTTAGCTTAAGTTATGTCCTCATAGATCAGAGAGAAAAAGAGAAGATATAACTCGTACTGAGTATAGAAAAGTCTAAAGAATAAATGAACGAAGAAATAAACGAATGAGAAGTCAACCGTCCCCCTGATATTTCGGCCCAAATAATCCTAAGTATAGCATGTTGTACACAAAGAAGAGAGGGTCAAAGGTGGGAATGAACATATCATACTCAGACTGTCTCCCCGTATACTTAGGGTAAGATATCCCTAAGTATAGACAAGAAGAGGAGACAATGGAGAGGATCGAAGAATGAAAGAAATCAGGGTGCACACCCCCCTAAACTTAGAACAAAGTACGTCCTAAGTATAGAAGACTAACAAAAAAGGGGCGACATCTTTTTGGTAGAAAAAGAAAAATGAAAAGAAAAAGAAGAAAAGAAAAAAGAAGAAAAGAGATCTGAAGATGGAAGAAGATAGAAAAGGATGTACACACCACTCCCCTATACTTAGGATAAAAGAAGCCCTAAGTATAGGCAACAACATGAATGATGAAACGGAACGACGAATGAACACTTGGCTCGTCCACCCCCTATACTTAGGATAAAGTACGTCCTAAGCAAGGTACAAACGAGTTGAGCAATACGGTAGATAGACAGAGGAAAGCGAGTGCGAATATACAACGAGGATGGATATACAGAGATCAAGAAGGTCGAAATCGGACCTTCTTGCGGGATCGCCGAGGAATAGATCTGATATGGTATAGGTCAACATCGGGGTCCACATTGGACGGAAGCCGATCATGATCGACCTGGTGAAGATCCTCAGCAGCCGCAAAGTGAGAAGGCACAGATGGGTCAGTGGAAGTAGTGTGGCTAGGTCTGGCCTTGAGTGTCTCATTGATGTCGAAGAGAAGAGAAAACTCGTCATCGGAAGAAGTAGAGTCAATGTCGTCTTGCGAGGTCTCCTCTAGGTCAAAATCAAAAGGAACGAACTCATCGTGGAAGTAGTCGGATCTGTTCGTCCTCACAAGTCTCAACCAGATCATCATTCTCATCAAAAGGCCTGAATTCCTGAATAAAAGCAACAATATCAAATTCAGCCGTGTCTCATCAATATTTGTCCTCCGCTCAATGGTGTCAATCGTGTAAATCTTGCGGATGTCATCAACGCATCGCCAATCACAGGAAGAGAAAACTCCAAGGTCCATGCTTTCGACTCTTCCTCCCTAGAGAGGAATTATCGTGTCTCATCATCGGTCATAAAGAAAATCTCTCTGATATCAACATATAGGTCATAGGCCTCGGGTCGGCAAATACAGACACACTCTCGTGGGATACAGGTCTATGGTCAGTGGTAGGTGTGGTGATCAACACATCGCTCCCGACATCAGAACGGAAGCGAATCTCTCCTGATCCGTAGTCAACAACAGCTCTCGCAGAGGCGAGAAAAGGTCGTCCCAGGATGATTGGAGGACACTCCACAGAGGTAGAGGTCTCAATGGACAAGACAACATCTGACGTTGAAGCAGCATGATGATGGAATGATGCAGCGTGGAATCAAAATATAGGGCTGCATTTATTTAATTATGGTCGCCATTTTTTTTGTCGTTGCGTTTTTTAAATTTAAATAAAGAGACTCAATTAGTTTTATTTTGAATTTCACATTAGGTAGTTAGTCGGTTAGAGTCGATTTAGGATAATTAGTTATTTCTAGATTTTTGTATTAACTGAACTGACTAAAACAACGGATCCCTCATCCCTTTATATAGGAGGGATGAGATTACAAAAATAGAAAAACAACTAATTATCCTAAATCGACTCTAACCGACTAACTACCTAATGTGAAATTCAAAATAAAACTAAATGAGATCACACTCGATCTCTTTATTTAAAATAAAAAAACGCGACGACAAAAAAATGCGACGACATAATTAAATAAATGCAGAACTATATTTTGATTCTACGCTGCATCAACTCTCCTCCGCTTTTAAAAATTCATCTCCCGACAAATTGTTGGATCTGCAGGCGTGGAGGTTGATACTTTTGACTCTGCGGTCTCGGTCAGCCCACGGAAGAATTGGTGTGGAGCGAACGACAGAATCCATACATGCGCGACGCGGGCTTTGGCGACGTGGGCTTCGTGTTGGAAGAGTAGGTGTGGCGCATAGGCGGGCGTCCATCCGGATTTCATCCCGTTAACGTGGTGCTCGAAGAACTGATGTGCCATCTTCAAGACGAGCAACTCGGCTCGTGGAGAGTCCATAGCGAAGCAATGGCACAAGGAGACGAGAGGAGGAGATGTGTCCAAGGAATGAAGCCATGGAGTCTTTAAATAGGTGAAACCCATGGTCCTATTCCTAATAGGATAAGGAAGTATCCCAAATTTCCTTCTTTCAGCACTTCTTTTAAAATATTTCCGCCACAGTGGGGTCGGTTGCAATTTTCGCACCCCTTCACATAAGCAAATTTCGTAAGAGGAGTTCTTGCAGTTTCCTTTTGAGTAAAAACTTTTGCATGGGGAAGTTTTCTTGTAATTTTCCCAAGTTAACTCCCATTCCCACATTCCATGGAAGTCGAACCCCTTAAAGTTCAGACCTCTCGTCAGGGTATTCCCTTTCTTCTCGCGCAAGCTATGCCGACAGTGGCGGCTACGGCATCGGCTAGGCAGCGAGCGTGCAGGCGGTTTGCTGGAGCGTGAGGGGGGGTTGGATGCGGGGACGGGGTTGCGGGATGGAGATGGTGAGGGGGTGGCGAAACAGAACGGGAGAAGAGGGGGGAGGAAGAGGTGTGGCTCGCACGCGTGGAGGAGAGCTGGCGGGGACAGGGAGGCGGTATGCGGAATGAGGCAGCGAGGAGGGGGAGAGGGTGAGGCGACGGCGCACTGTTTGGAGCACGCGAAGGAAGGTGGAATCGGCGACGGGAGGGCAGGAGATGAAGGGCGGCGGGGGAAAAAAAGGGGAAATCGAACAGGAGAGGCGGCGGGTGGGGTGTGTTAGGGTTCGGCGTGAAGAGGAGTACGGGAGGGGAGAATAGAGGGGGGAGGTGGACACGAGAGGGAAGCGGAGGTGCGGAGATTGGCGCAGGGGAGAGAGTGTGGGTCTGTGAGGGGGCGATGGCGAGGGCGGGTAGCGGAGGCGCGTGGGGTGGCGCAGGAGGTGCGAGGGAGGGAGGGGGTAGCGGGAAGGGATGAGGGGATCGGCGGCGGGGATGGAGCCGGGGATTTTGACATGGGTGCAAGGGCAGCAGATGGCGGGGGCGTCGTGGATGGGGCTGGAGTTGGGGTCCTCGAGGAAGGCAGGGGAGGTACCTGGGGTAGTTTGGGCAGCGCCGGGACTGTCGGAGGGGCCGATGGAATCGATTCCGGTGGCGGAATCAGATCTGGGAGGTGCTGGACAGCGGGCGTTTTGTTGTCGGTGCTCTCTTTTTCGTATTTTTCTTCGTCGAAATCGGTGTCGGTGATTGGTGTCGTTGGAGCCTTTGATTTGGCGGCGCACATAGCCTTGAAATCAGCTATCACTTCTCGACATTTACGACATTTGGACTCGAATTCTTGACATTTGGACCGGAAATCACGCATTGCGTCCTTCTCCTTGTTGTATGCTTCTCGGCTCGTCGTTTCCGTTCCGACGAATGATGGTGTTTCGTCGCGTGCCGGCGCGCATGTTTGGATGGATCGTTAGATCGTGAGGATGATCTGTAGGCCATGCTCTGATACCAATTGATGCGGATTGAGAATTCAGCGACGGAATTTTTGGTGGGGAAGAAAAATGGAGGGATTGGGAAGAGAAGGCGCGCCGGTTGCGCGAGATTCGAGGAAGAAGAAACGTGAAGACCACGTGGGGAAGGAGAGAAACAAGAGAGAGAGAGATAAATCTCGATTTTTGTATTAACTAAACTGACTAAAACAATGGACCCTCATCCCTTTATATAGGAGGGATGAGATTACAAAAATAGAAAAACAACTAATTATCCTATATCGACTCTAACCGACTAACTACCTAATGTGAAATTCAAAATAAAACTAATTGAGATCACACGCGATCTCTTTATTTAAATTAAAAAAACGCGACGACAAAAAAAATACGACATAATTAAATAAACGCAGCCTATATTTTGATTCCACGTTGCATCAGACGTGAAGCTCATGCCCTGAATCAGAATGACGATGTTATCAAGAATACCCTTCGGACTCTTTATTAATCCATCAGCAAATTGAGCAATCATCCTGGCTTTCTTGAGAGGCCCAAGATGAATAGACTATACCAAAGAGAAGGGTATTATATTGACCAATGCTCCGCCGTCAAGGAGAGTGTTGTCACATAAATGGTCAGAGATGGTGCAACTCACAAGAGGTGTGACATTGTTCCCTTCAGGTTCAGTTAATATTTTTTAATTTTTTTGGTCTCCTCCATACAAGGGAGGAGATCGGAATCAGCATCTACACGAGGAATGCCAAGAGAAGTCTGTACAGTAGCATCCTCGGGGTCAAAGGTGGGACAAAGTGTGAATGACTGTGTAGGTAAATGGTCAGGCAAGTGGACCCTCTCCTCACAAGGTGAATCAACCACATGTCCCCCGAAATCTTTTTTTGTATTTTTAAATTTTGCTCATTTTTTTTATTTTTGGTGATTGCAAGCTCTCATGGAAATCCTCGAGTGAACCCATATCATCAAATGGTGGAGTATCATTATGGTTCTTATTTATACTAGTGAGGTCATCACTCCTCTGTCTCATATGTTCCATCATCTGGGTCAAGTGCTCAAGGGGTGGACTCAATGAAAGGTGACTCCAATAGATCAATCTCGGGTGGATGTGAAGGGAAATGTGAAGGTGGATGTAGATAAAAATCCGCGGTCTGAAGTTGTGGATGAGGCGGATACGTACAAAAATCAAGAGCAAAGTCCTCCTGAATAAAGAGAGGTGGACCGGCTGGAGTGTACGAGGAATCCGCCGAAGTCCAGATAGAAAGAGCTCCAGTAGGTCATCTCGAAACAAAAGGAAAAGATCGGGAGAGCGCGATGGTCAAGTTAAGAGAAGTGAAGAAAAAGGCGCAAATGCGCAGAGACGATCTAGAATGCATACAAACAGTCACAAACAAACGCGCGCAAAACAAACACACCCCTCAATTCACCTACTTAACTCGGTGAAGATCACAAAAGTGCGGTCTTTTTATCTTGTATGTTTAGAGTTTAGGTGAGAAGTAAAAAATTGTATAAACACCTAGCAAGGCTGAATGGGATTTTGGCACTACTCCTTAGTGTGTACGCAAGCAACTAAAAAGCGAAGACAATGAGGGGATTACTCGCCCCAAAACAAATAATTTTTTTGATCTTTTTAGGGTCAAGTAATATTAACAGTCCCAATTTTATTTATTATCATTTTTGGATTTTCAGTAAGAATGCACGTGCCTAACGAGGGATCAATTCCTTTTAACACCTAAGTGATCAAAATCAGAGGTAGAGTCGGAAAAGCAATGCAAGCGACAAATCGATGATGAATGCTAAAGAGAAATGCTCACCTTACCTCCATCACTCTACACGCAAAGATGCTCAACAGAATTGAAACCTATCTATATGCAAATGCAAGCCGATGAAATCGCCCTAGTACAGAAATTGCTATTAGCATGAAGAACAGTATGCTAAACACCTAGAGAAGAGACCAAGGTCCGGTCTTCGATGCCACTCGGTGCCCGCCACAACAGGTCCTGCACGCGTTGTATGCGACCTCTCTCGGCACGCGGTCTCCAAACTAAGTGAAGAGCATTTTTAATCATTGCCTAAGTCCAAACGAAAAATATAGGTACATGCAATGGTTATTAGGTGTTTGGACCTAAGACTATCGACAAGCAATTCGTACAACTGTGCTCAATCACATAAAAGAAAGGAAATCGAAAATCGGAAAACAAAGTAAAAAAAATACGATGAAAACAACAAAACCGATGAGGCCCGCAAAGGAACAATCCCTCGAGCACTGGACCTCGTGAAGTATGGAGTAGTGTCCTGGAGAGTGTCCTAAATATTACAATTAATTTGTATCTCTCGCACTTTAAATTACAAAAATAAATGCTATAAAATAAACTGCCCAAAAGATCTGTGTCTTCAAAATTTTTCCCAAGTCATTTGATGTTCAGTCCGAGTCGCCTCACATGGGTGCGCAGATGCTCCTAGAAGAGGAGTGCCTCCCTCGATCCGCGTCCCTCGCAACAAATCCAAACAAGGAGAGTGATTAGACAAGTTAAACAATTATATCAAATAATAAGAAAATGAAAAATGAAAAAGATAGACAAATAATCACAATCAACCAAAATGTCAATCTATGCATTGTTGCTCCCCGGCAACGGCACCATTTGAAATAACAATTTTGTCGAGGGTTTAAAATATATCTCACACAAGATGGAGACACAGTCGTTGTTGCGATCCTCAAGAAAACCACTAAATTCAACAATTAACCCGCAACAGATAATCAAGAAAATAAAAAGCATTGAGGAGTTAACATTTATTTTATTTAACTCTACAACAAAGATGTGTAATTGTGTACAAGTATGTGTAGAGTGTCGGGGGAAAAGCAAACGGCTAGATCGGGGCAATGAAGCACAAAATGTGATTGTAAACTTATGTGTCTATATTTTTAATGTGGGTTTTTATTTTAAATTTTTTTATTTTAATTTTGATTTTATATTTTTTGTATTTTGATTTTTTTATTTTCTATTTATATATTCTTTTTATATTTTTATAAATATTTTTAATTCTTTCTTTTAAAATATATTTAAAGCTATAAATAGAGTATATATACAATATGAACTAAATATATATATATACTAACAAAAATAGTCAAAATAAGAAAATAAAATCTTTTTGGGTTTTAAAATATTTTTTAATTGATTTTAGGATTTTATAAATTTTTTTGCAAATTTTTTATATATTTTTAAAGTAAAAAATACCCGAAAATAGGGATGAAAATAATACCCAGAATTAAAATGGAGATTAAAAATATCAAACAGAGTCAAAATTTCTCCAGATTAATTCTAATATAAAGATAATAATATAAATTTTTGGAAATTTTTAAGGATTTTTATAATTTTATAAAGATTTTTAGGGTTTTTCAAAATTTTTAGAGTTTTCTTTTATATTTTTTAATGATTTTTGGTCTGAAGGTTAAAAATACCTAAATAAACAAAATATTTTTTTGGAAAATTTTTCAAAACGTTTTTATAATTTTTATGTTTTTCTATTACAAACATGGA